>JAATLQ010022943.1:60032-109276 GCA_013421005.1 Heliconius erato x Heliconius himera | reverse complement strand
AGCGGCATGAGGTGTGACTGCAAAACCGACTGGTTCTGGGTTCGATTCCCACTCGAGGATGAAATATTTACTTAAATTTATATTTTCATTTCTTCGCTCTGGTGTCGAGGTTAAGCGCGGCATTGAGTTCTGCCCCTCAACACGCAATGCCTCCAGAATTCGGCAGAAAGTGGGGAACGGAGTGTCTTAACACTAGGTTCCCTCTGCCTACCCTGCTGTGAGCGGGATACAGCGTGAAGCTAATTTAATTTAATTTTTTTTTTATATATAAGATGAAATATTTAATTAAATAGTCTGGTATCGAGGCTAAGCGAGGCGTTGAGTTCTGCCACTCAACATGCAGTGCCTCCAGAAATCGGTAGAAAGTGGGGTACGGAGTGTCTTAACACTAGGTTCCCTCTGCCTACTCTGCTGTATGCGGGATACAGCGTGAACCTGATTATACATAATGTAGAACAAGTAGATTAGCACCGCTAAGCCAGGTTTAGTAAATGACTAATGGTATTAGTTCGCTTCGTGTAGCGTTAAGTGATTATAATTTTGTCCAACCATTTCAATGGGTACCCACATACCTGTATTTTGATACTACGTTACGTAAAATTTTACAATGTATCCTTCTGGGTAGGCAGAGGGAACCTGAGACTCCTTAATATACTCTGTATGGGGTATAGACCCATCCACAGTATAAGATTTCAAGACATTGTGTGTTGTTTCGAACTGAACGCCGCGCTGTATGTATGTTGTTACGAGAGCCAGGAAATAAAATAAATAATTTGTTTCCCCGAGAGAGCTTAGAAATAATAGTCCATCGAGTGGGAATCAAACCCGCAACAGTCGCGTTTACAGTCAAACACGTTCCTACGCTTTATAGCTTAATTTAAACAAAAAATGTAGCACCCAGACTTAAACTTGTTAAGCTGCGAAATATACAATTTAGCAAAAAATTCTGAACGTTTATTATTTAACTTACTACGAATGCTGGTATCGTTAGCCGGGGAAAAGTTTATGGTGGAAATTCGATTATAAAAGTTTATTTTCGAAATCGATTCAGTCAAGTATAGTGAGGCCAGTCGTGGTGCAGGGATGTGACTAAGCGACAGGTTGTGGGTTCGATTTGCACGCGCGGAAATTATATATTTAATACTTGATTTGCTCCACTATGTTAATGAAGCAAAGCGCGGCGTTGAGTTCCGCCAATCAACACGTAATGCCTGAAGTGTCTTAATGTTTTCTAAATACTAAATGGGCAGACATCAAAAAATCGATCTTCAAAATTAGTTATTTTATCAATTCAAATAAAAAGTCTATTAAATTCCCAAAAAATAATAAGAAAAATAATAAATAAGATAAAGCACCACATTTTTTGTCATTATTCTGAATGAAAATAATAAAATTATTCTTTAGAATATACACGTAAGCAGTAGATAATAGAGTACCTACTCTTGGGCCAGCGATCTTACAACTGATGGATGATGATAGATTGGTTCCTATCAAAATTGTGAAATGTTCTTTTAAAAATCTCAATTTTTGTATTAGAATAAAATTTTGTTCTAAAAATCTTTTATTATATTTTTTATCATTAAACTTATTATATAGAATAAATTATTTATTTTTAATTAATGTTTAAGGATAATTGTTTTGTCCGAGCAACATATTTCTAGTTTAAATCACCTTCACGCTGTATCCCGCACACAGCAGGGTAGGCAGAGGGAACGTAGTGTTAAGACACTCCGTTCCCCACTTTCTGCCGAATTCTAGAGGCATTGCGTGTTGAGTGGCAGAACTCAACGCCGCGCTTTGCTTCGACCAGAGCGAAGATGATCAAATAAAAAGAAAATGGGATCGAACCCAACCAGTCGATTTTACAGTCACATTTTATGCCAAGCTCCACGACTGACCGTCTTTTCTTTCTTCTTTTTAACAACAATGTTATGTTTCGAATACGATTAAATTGTTTTATAAGCTTTAACATACAAAAATATAACGCATATACCTATAATATCATAAAATTTTTCGACCTCGTCATATAAAGATACCACCACTTCGTAGCGCAATAAAATATTTACGCTTCGAGTTCTGGAAACGCCAGCAGAAGCTAACCGGGTTAGGCAAACGGTGGAAGCAAACAGAGTCCGAAAATATTTTTTTGAAACTAGCCAAAGTTAGTACAAAAATATATCGTAATATGGAGAAGCTAGTGTTGAAATGAAAATAAAAAAAAATCTTAGTTTGCTAGTTTATCGCTTTTTATATTCCTTTTTTTATTTATTGCCGTCGTTGGTTCAAAATAGATTTTAAAAAAGACCTATACAGGACAGAGGGGGTTCCTTCTGATTAAGACAGTACGTTTCCCAATTGACGAAAAATTGTCGCGACATTGAGTGTTGAGTGCATCACTCTTTTTTTCAACTTCACGTTGTATCCTGCACATATCAGGACAGACAGAGGGTACATAGGAACTTAACGTTAAGATACTCCGTCCTCATTAGGAGTTAGGGAACGGTAGGTTCCATACTTTCCGCCGCATTCTAGGGGCATTGCGTATAGAGTAGCGGAACTTAACACCGCGCTTTGTCCTGTTACAAGAGCGAGGAAATAAAAATATTTAATATTTAATTTCTTCAAGTGAAAATCGAACTCACAACCAATCGCGTTTACAGTCCCACAACCTGTCACGTTTACAATGATCTAAGTGTTTAGTCTTCTTACCAAAACAAAGAAATGGATGAATTCACTACAGGATTCGAACCCACAACCACACCACCATCACGCTTACTAACAACAATATATATTTTTAATAATATAATAAAACTTTCTAAAAAATATATAATATTAACACGCAGGTCAAATGCCACTTGATATCTTCAGTAGAATTAGGCAAAAACACTTCAAAAGACCTCTAGAGTGTCGTCGAATAACCAAACTTTATATTTTTTCATTTCAAAAGCACTGTGGACAATTTTATTAAAAGCTTTATGCTTTATTTTTCTTGTTTCTTTTCACTATTTCTATTTTATTTTTTTATTTTTATATACAGGCTTTTTACCGTTTTGTATTGCGTGTTGAATTGCGGAACTCAATTACGCGCGTCTCACTAAAACTTCCTGGATGTGG
Organism: Heliconius erato x Heliconius himera; assembly: GCA_013421005.1. Lineage (NCBI taxonomy): Eukaryota > Metazoa > Arthropoda > Insecta > Lepidoptera > Nymphalidae > Heliconius > Heliconius erato x Heliconius himera. The sequence continues at coordinate 106,162 of JAATLQ010022943.1, read as the reverse complement.
AAAATTTCCTGAGTGGAAATCGAACCTATAAAACGAAACAACGTTAACTTTCATATATTTTCGGCCTCTTTACTTTTTATTCATTTGTTTGGACTAGCTTTTAAAGGAGGGTAATTCTGACCGTAGGTACAGTGGATCAAATCAAAACGATTGTTGTTATATTCCTATAGCCTATACCTTAATCCTGTATACCACACATAAGCAAGTCGGCAGAGAGAACTCACTGTTAAGACACTCCGTTCTTCGTATTGGGTGTTGCAAGGTGGAACTAAACGCCGTCGTTACCAGAGCGAGGAAATGAAAATATTAAATATTTAATTTCTTCGTGTGGAAATCGAACACGGCCCCTATTGCTTTTAGCTTATAATCTATAGTCTTCTTCGATAAATTAACTATCCAACAGAAAATCTTTTTTTTTTCAATTCGAACGTGTCGTTCCTGAGATACGTACGTTCAACGCTTTATGAGATGAATTCTCTTTTAGCTACTAACTATTTTAATTTTTAATTTTGTCGTTTCTTGTAGGATTAAATTTTATAACTTTACAATCTTTACGTAATTTTATTTTTGGAAAATGCAGATGTCAGATGTAACACTTTTGTTGCGCTTTTACGGCAAAAAAACTCAACCGATTGTCATGAAACTTTGTACACATATGCTTAGAAATATTAAAAAGGATATAGGATAAATTTTATTAAAATAAATATTTAAAAAATATATTTTTTGGCTATAATACAAAAAATAAGTTTAAGCTAGCGAAGCCGCGCTTAAATATCTGGTATATAACTCAATATTGGATGAATAATTGAGACTTTGGTTTTATTAAAGGACATTTTCTTTAGAAAGACCCATTCTTTGTCTCAATAATTTTGTTATAATAAAATCTAATTTAGGTGACGTTTTTTTTATTATGACATTTTTTCCGGAAAGGAGCCAGGGCCTGGGATTTGAACCATAATAAGAAGATGTCTATGATTATAGGTTCGATTTCCATTCGAGAAAAATATATGGGTTTTATTAACCCAGTTTAATATAATGCGGTATTGAGTTCCACCGTACAATACATGTTATATTATAAGTAGGCGACAAGTCAAAATACTGAATTATATATATCTGGATGATGTCGTGGTGTATTGGGACTCTTACTAGCACTTGGGAAAATGGTTATTTTTAAATTATTTTTTTTACTCGCTCTGAGAGACAAAACACGGTACTGATTCCCGCTCAACACGCAATAGGCATCACATTTGGCTCCTAGGCAGAAGCCTTCCCTGCCCAAGGCTAAAGGCTAAAAGTGTGAAGGTTTTTTTTTATAATATAAAATTAAAAATTAAATTAGCTTCACGCTGTATCCCGCACACAGCAGGGTAGGCAGAGGGAACCTAGTGTTAAGACACTCCGTTCCCCACTTTCTGCCGAATTCTGGAGGCATTGCGTGTTGAGTGGCAGAACTCAACGCCGCGCTTAGCCTCGACACCAGAGCGAAGAAATGGAAATATAAATTTAAGTAAACATTTCATCTCCTCGAGTGGGGATCGAACCCACAACCAGTCGGTTTTGCAGTCACACCTCGTGCCGCTGCGCCACGACCGGCCTCGATCGGCTTTTTATATTATCTCTAAATAAAATTATGGCAAAACAGCAAGAACCAAATGTTAACCTAAATATTTAAAAATATTAGTAAAGTGAACTTTTCAAGCGACGTTAATATTTACTTTTTTCCCTGATCCGCCCTAATCCGCGTTAAGCATACTCGTGCTCGTAATTCATCAAAATATTAAAATATATAAGGATTTTTTGTTTCATAATTGAGGGAATCCTTGTAAAATGGATTATTTGGGAATGCTTTGTTTTTACTTGAAAGAAAAAATGTATAGGAGCACAAGCCAGTTTTGTCCGGTTTAAAGGGAAGAAGAGTGAGATATCGTATAACATTTTTCTAACTACCCTCTGAAAAAGAAAATACTTCCGGATGGTTTTCTCATGTAAATAACAAAAGATAGGCTTTTCTACACCAAGTCCAACAAGTGCTATAGAAAAAAAAAATTAAATTAGCTTCACGCTGTATCCCGCACACAGCAGGGTAGGCAGAGGGAACCTAGTGTTAAGACACTCCGTTCCCCACTTTCTGCCGAATTCTGGAGGCATTGCGTGTTGAGTGGCAGAACTCAACGCCGCGCTTAACCTCAATACCAGAGCGAAGAAATGGAAATATAAATTTAAGTAAATATCATCATTCATCTCCTCGAGTGGAGATCGAACCCACAACCAGTCGGTTTTGCAGTCACACCTCGTGCCGCTGCGCCACGATCGGCTTCTAAAGTGCTATAGAATGTGCTATAAATTATAGGAGGCTGTCTGTCTTATTTAACAGAAAAAAGAAATTACAAACTTCTATTTGTAGTTCATTTCATACAAAATGAGTGCATATGTCTGCAAACTTAAGTTGAGTTGTCAACTTTTATAAGTTATACTTTCTGTTAACCTAAAACCTCCTAACCTGAATCCTCGATGGGCGACTCCGATTCACACTTAACCAGTTTTTTAGATATTAGTACTTAGTTACAAATTAACCTAATATTTAATTAATTTATTTAGAAACATTTTTACATATAATTTGCAAGGAAATTTGCTCACAATACCCCATAGGGCAGTTAAAATCCAATTTACAGAACCGCAGGCCTCCTCCTTTGTTACTCACGAACTTTTATTTAAAATAATACACGCTCGATTAATGAGACCGCCCGACCTATTGAATGTTCTTTAATTACAATTAATTTTAACGTTATTTAATTACTAACTACCCACCCATGCGCGGCTTCGCCCGCTTGACCCTATTGGTTGTATTATAGCTAAAGTACATATGTTATGTATGCGTAAATTCGGAGGCCGGTCGTGGCACAGCGGCACGAGGTGTGACTGTAAAACCGACTGGTTGTGGGTTCGATCCCCACTCGAGGAGATGAAATATTTACTAAAATTTATATTTCCATTTCTTCGCTCTGGTGTCGAGGTTAAGCGCGGCGTTGAGTTCTGCCACTCAACACGCAATGCTTCCAGAATTCAGCAGAAAATGGGGAATGGAGTGTCTTAACTCTATGTTCTCTCTGCCTACCCTGCTGTGTGCGGTATACAGCGTGAAGCTGATTTGTAAATTGTTGTATGTGTGTTATTCTTATGTATAACCTATGTTACTTTCAAATCAGCTTCATGCTGTCTCCCGCTGTATAATCGACCGGTTGTACTCGTAGGTTTGATCCCCACTCGAGACGAGATGAAATATTTATTTAAATATTTATATTTCCATTTCTTCGCTCTGGCGTCGAGGCAATGAGCAGCGTTGAGTTCCGCCAGTCAACGCGCCTCCAGAATTCGGTGGCAACTCAACTAGGGAACGGAGTGTACACCAGGTTCCCTCTGTCTACCCTGCTGTATGCAGGATACAGCTTGAAGCTGATTTATTTATTTTTTGTTTCGGGATTCGAGTTCAAAACTACATACCTTATCGTAACAACTATACCTAAAGCACCAAGCAAAATGTAAACAAATGTGTATTCGTATTCCCTCAAACAACAGTATATTAAAACATAGTATATGATATAAATGAAGAGATTTAATAATGTTCTAGGATCTCTTGCGAATAAACTTTGCTGAGCTGAATTGAGTCTTATTATAGGGTAATAAGGGAGAAAATAGAGAAATGTATGTAGCTAAGCTTATTTCTCGTAGAAAATTGTAGGTAACAAACAATGTACGTGAACTAAAATTGTGTTTTACAAGTGAAATTCGAAAGAAGTTTTATATATTTAAAAGATTTTCGTGTGTTCTGTAGTGGTTATGAGTTCGATTTTGCATAAATTTTTAAAAAATAAAATAAAATCAGCTTCACGCTGTATTTCGCACACAAGAGGGTAGGCAGATGGAACTTAGTGTTAAGATACTTCGTTCCCCACTTTCTGCGGAATTCTGTACGCATTGCGTGTTGAGTGGCAGAACTCAACAGGCAGCGAAGAAGATGGAAATATAATTTTAAGTAAATATTTCATCTCCGTGGAGTTCGAACCCACAACCAGTCGGTTTTACAGTCATACTTTGTGATATCATAGTTTTTTAAATGCTTAAATAATGTAATATTTGGGTTTATTGTTTTTAAAAACAAGTACTTATTGAGTGTTAAAAGTATTTAGTATTAAAGTATTAAGTACAATACTAAAACCAATTTTGATAAAATATGTAAAACATATGAGGAAACAAAAAATATTTTTATAATCTATTTTATTAATAAAAAAAATTATAATATAGATTAATTAATACGTTTTTAAATAAAATTTGAACCGACAACCATCACGTTCAGTGTTTACTAACAACTAGGTATATATATAAAAAATATATTTTTTTCTACTAAAAAAGACAAAACATATAATATTTCTATAAAAAAAAACAAAAATTTACAGATATTTATACCTCAAATTAAAATATCCATAAAAAAAACCCACCCGTCGTATAATTTTTCACGCTAAACAAGAATCTGTAAAAGATGACTTCATTTCCTGAATTTTTATAGTCTCCCAAAAAAAAAATTCGTATTTCCCTTTGTAATAAAGAATTGTGTACCTTCGGTGCGGAACTGTAGCCTTAATTTCGGTGCGAAGTTAATTCTAAAGATAAATCTTGGGATAAATATATAAAAGTACTTACAGTTTTGAGGAAAATTCGTGTACATACCTGAAAAGGAAATATATTTAATTATTATTTAGTCTTGTGAAATCTTACATTTAAATGTATAGCATATTCTTTCTTGAGAGAAACAAATTTTCGAGACTTTGTTGGACTTAACGCCGCATTTTGTCTTGTTACCAAAGAGAAAAATTTAAATGTTCATTCCCCAAATGGGAATATCATATCCAGAACTGTCCTGAATCCTGAATAATAGTTCTTTTTCTAATTTTATGAAAAAAATTCTTAGATTTTCAATATCGTTGCTCTACATCGTTCAAAACCATATAGTAAATTCTGTTACTTATACATTATTAAAATAAGATTATAAATAAAAGAAATCAAAAATACTGCATACGATAAAAGAATAAAATAAAAACTTAAATAAAGCCCCCGTCGCGTAGGTTGCAACGATAATTAGAATATACCAGCTTAAGCTAACAAATACAGGGTGTGATGCAAATCTCATCACAACATACTGCTAATTTGTAAGTCATCATAAACATTGCTATAATGAATGCGCATTTATTAACATCCTATATATACGCTTTGAAGAATTTGTTTCGTTAAATTTAAACTATTTTTTTATACAGCAGGTTTGGCAGAGGCAACTTAATGTCAAACACTCCGTTCTCTATTTTTCGCTCAATTTTTTGAGACATTGCGTATTGAGTGGCGGAACTCAACGCCGCGGTTTCTCCTCCCTCTATTATTCTATTATTCATTCCAATTTGGTCCATAATCATAAATATAAATAATATTTTGATCGCCTTAAGTAATTTTCCCTGAAATAAAGGAAGCCATGTTAAACATTTTTCCTTTAACCTTCTCAATATTACAGAAGCTGTACTAGTGTGAAATATTCTGAAAGATTTGGATATAACGTCGTGGAGGAAGTTCGATCAATTTCGATATTGGTGTTCGCTTTTCAAGGGATTTAAGGTACAATTTGTTATCAGATAAGAATTTGAATTTGACATATTTTTTTTATTTCTTTTGTTTTTAGCTTCGTGGTGTATGAACACCAGAGCGAAGTATAGAAAATATCCTCGACTGGAATCGAACCCACAACTTCTCTTTTGATTCTTGATCTTTTGATTGATCTTTTTTATCTGCATTTCTTAAATAGTTAAAATGATTTGCGAAGCAATGAATACTTTTTTCGTGGCCGGTCGTGGCGCAGGGGCACAAAGTGTGACTGTAAAATCGACTGGTTGTGGGTTCGATCTCCACTCGAAGAAGTGAAATATTTTTTTTCCATTTATATTAGCGCAGCGTTGAGTTCTGCCATTCAACACGCAATGCCCTTAGAACTCGGCGGAAAGTAGGGAACGGAGTGTCTTAACTCTAGGTTCCCTCTGCCTAGCCTGCTGTGTGCGGGATACAGCGTGAAGTTGTCTTTTTTTTTCCCCAATTTTGTAAACAACTTACGTCGTTGAGTTACGCCACTGAACATGCAATGTCTTGATTTCGGGAGTAAATTAGACAAATATGCTATATACTGAATACAAAGAATAGCTATAAAGAAAGAAATACAAAAGTAAATTTATGATTTTTCCAACTTTAGTATTAAAACTTTTCACCTCATTGCTAAAAGTTTTAACTTGCCGCTTGAAAATTGAAAGAAGTTTATTTAAATCATAAGTAAATGAAGTTCTTTTCTTTCTTCTTTTATTATTATTTCTATTCATTTGACGAGGACATGTAATATTAATGTGAGATCAACATGTCGTTAAATATAATATAATATTTCTTATTTTTTAGAAAACATCTATCGATCTAAACCAACAAAAATAAGTTTTTACAGCATATAAGTATTTCGACGTAGCTCGATAAGAACGTATGGCTTAGTTCGTCAGAGCGCTTGGACGGTTGTTTCAAGAGGCGCGGGTTCAAATCCCGCGGTGTTCAATTTTTTATATGTTTTCTAAAAAGTATTTTTCTTTCTTACGTGTTTCCGCGCAATTCAAATTTACAAGAATTATTTATATAATCAGAAGCTATCCAACGCCCTTTTATTTTGTCGCTAAGATGAGAAGACTAAGTTATTGCACTATACACAATGTTTTGAAAATTGTACGATGCAAGTGATGCAAAATGTCTTAACACTTCCTCTGCCTACGCTGCTATAACGCGATAACGCGATGGCTGTGGATTCGATCTCCACTCAGAGGAACGAATAACTATTTATTAATATTTTCATTTCGCTCTGGGTCCAACCGATGTGAGTTCCGCCACTCAACACGTAATGCTGCGAAGAATTCGGCAGATTGTGGGGAACGGAGTGTCTTAACACTAGGGTCCCTTGGCCTACCCTGCTGTGAACAAAATACAGCGTGGAGCTAATTTATATCTCGTATAATTAATTTGGCTGTATAAGTACATTCTATGACGCGACGTTTCGAACGTTCTATATAGATATAGTCTGTATTCACGAGTAACCAAAACCGCCACCCGTTAAGTCTAACCGGAAATACACACCGGATGCAAATATATAAATGAAATTTACGAATAAAAAAGGAAAAACAGAGTGATTTATTATTAAATTCTTTCTCTTAACACAATAATATATAATAAAAAAAATGTAAAACTCATACAAAACTTAAAAAAATATATACAACATCCTCATAAATAGCATTAAAAAATACTAATAACTTATAAATTTTATATCAATTTAAATATCTTTTACAGTTAATAAACTAAGTATCTCAACTATAAAAGATACTTAAGTAGATTTTTCAATAGAAATTTCGTCGCGTGTACACCCTTATAGCCCACGCATGAATGGGATCGATAGAGCCGAGGTCAATGAACCCACAGCTGATACCTGACGGAGTAAACAAATTAATAACTTATTATAATAAGATTATAGGAGGTGTTTGGGTTCGATTTCAGTTTAAGTGTCAAAATTTTATTTACATTTGAACGTGTTTTGGATTAGTTTAGTTAAGGTGAAGTTAAGTAAACATTTTTTTTGATATTTCAAAATGTTTGTTCGAGTTATTGTGAGAAATATTTTTCTTTACAATTAAACACGATGGGGACTATTCAAAGCAAAAATATTTTTTTATTCGAACCAGTAGCCGGTATCTGGGACATTTGCGCAACACCGCTCTTTGCCAGAGCGGGGAAATTAAAATTTTAAATATTTTATTTTCTCGAATAGAAATCGAACCCGCAATCATCACGTTTACAGTCACTCGCTTGTACCCCTCAAATATTTTACTTACTCATGTTTATCTATATGCTTGATATTTGCTACAAAAAAATACAGAGAATTAAGACACTAGGCATATTCTTTTTAAGATTATTTTCTCCTCTTTTCTCTATAAGGTTTATTGCTTAAAACAAGTATATAATAAATCAATGCCTAGTTCGCGACGTTTCCAGAATAAGAAACTAGGGATTTTCACATTGAGAGACAGTTTTGTTACTTTATAACATTATGTGGAGCGTCCGTTTAGAAACACTATATATGAAGATATATCTTTTGTATTTAAATAAATCAGCTTCACGCTGTATCCCGCACACAGTAGGGTAGGCAGAGGAAGGCTAGTGTTAAAACACTGCGTTCCAGTGTGTGGCATTGCGTGTTGAGTGGCGGAACTCAACGCCGCCGTATTTAGAATGGTTGAATATCTTGCTTTTTATAATTACTAAAGGCAAGACGCAGAGTTGTATTCCGCAACTCAACACGCAATGTCTCAATTGGGAATAGAGACAGAAACGGAACCTAACATTAGGTTCCCTTTACCTACCAATTTATATACGAAATAGAATATGAAGCTAAATAATTATATATTCGAAACTGTGTGGAGATGCTAATTATGTTATTTCTAATCAATGTTAAATGAAAATGTTAAAATTGAAAAAACAATATAAATGTATTATTTATTTTGTTTATGTTTTCATATATCATTATATAATACGTCGCATTTCGACTACAGTAAGGTAGGAAGACATTCAGTTTAAAAAAAATGTGTGTTGAATGGTGGAACGCTTTACGCGTGGCATTGGGTTCTAGTTCTCTCTCTCTCTCTCTCTATCTAGTTACCAAAAAAATATTAAATTAAATCAGCTTCACGCTGTATCCCGTACACAGCAGGGTAGGCGCTTAACCTAGACACCAGAGCGAAGAAATGGAAATATAAATTAAAGTAAATATTTCATCTCCTCGAGTGGGGATCGAACCCACAACCAGTCGGTTTTACAGTCACACTTCGTGCCGCTGCGCCACAACTGGCCTCAAAAAATATTAAACAAATCATTTCTCCAAATGGGAATCGAACCCACAGCCGTCGCGTTTACCACAAAAATTAGAATAATTAAATTAAGAAACAACAAGATTCTCTAAAATTACAGACATTACACAGCACTAGGAAATCGGCCATTCGTTCGTATTATTCGGAACATAATCGAGAAATGTAAATTAAGATAATCACAGCGTCTCCGCTAACGTCGAACCCTTACAATTTGATTGTGAAATTAATAAATTTAATTTGGAATTCTAGTCAAAATTTTGGAAGTAAAGATGGGGTTTGTTCGGAAAAGATTTATAATTCTTGGTATTTTCTTGATGAAAATTTCTGAAATTAGTATTAGCGTGCCTATAAATTAAGTACTGAGTTAATAAGTGTCTCGGACGTAAGTATATATGAAAAAATTAAATTAAATCAGCTTCACGCTGTATCCCGCACACAGCAGGGTAGGCACAGGGAACCTAGTGTTAAGACACTCCATTTCCAAAAACAAAACTCCCTATAGACATGCTAACAACATAAATAAGTTGTAATAAGCGTATAAGAATTTTGACGTAGCTTGGTGAGAACGTGTGGATTAGTGGTCAGAGCGGCTGGTCGGTTTCCAGGAGGCGCGAGTTCGAGTCCCGCTACGTTAAAATATTTATACGTTTTCTAAATTAGTATTTTTCTTTCCTAATTGTGGATTAACACTTTAAAAATGTTAAGTTTTTCGTAATGATTGTAATTTCAAATTTCATAGATTTATATATTATTTATTTCTGTTACTTATGAAAACACAGTATTAAATGATATATTAAGTAATTATTAAGAAGCAAAGAAATGGTGGCAAAAGTACAACCAAGACTTCATAATCTACAGAAAGAGATCAATGAAGTGAGAATCGCTTTGAATCCTTACAAAGGTCTGACCTGAAAAGACAGTAATTAATCCTGACATATATTAATATGTTAAAATATTTTATGACAATAAGATATTCTATTTTATAGTCATTGTCGAATAAGATTAATGAGCTAGCATATAATCTTTTAAATTATCAAAGAAAATTCTTCGATATTTTGGGGTGAATAGAAAATATTTAGGTCAGAAAAATTACCTGATTCAGGACTATGGCCCATAGAATGGAGGTCCTGTTGAGATCTTCTGCGCTGGCGGTACTCAACCCTGTAGTCCGGCCACCTGCCGTACTGAGCAGGGGCATTCAAGTATTCTTGAGATGAAAATCTTGAGGCACGAGGAGGAGAAAAACCTACTTGGCCATAATAATCTTGACGGAACACGACATCTGGATGATTCATACCTCCAGGGACAATTTGACTGCCATAATGACTTCTGTGACCCAAATATTCCGGCTTCATAGGCACAGGGCCATCTGTTAATTCGTGGCCATGTATGGACGTCGATCTTTGAGGACCGTAATCTCGTAAGCGATTAGAAAACTCCATTCCCATACGGTGTGGTGAATAATCCAAACCACGTGGGCCCATTTCAAAGTGGCCATGAGGTCGACTGCTTCTATAGAAATGGGGTGAAAATGGATTTTTACTTTCTTGACTTTGTCGAGGAGGTTCGGCTTTTACTTTATCTTCAATTTTAGCTTTTTCGCTCGACTTATCCACCTCATTCTGATTCAGCTCTTTCTTGGGATCTTGAGGATTTCTTTTAGTCGAGTCGGTGGCGTCTTGTGACGCTCTTCGGTTGAATTCCTGAATTTTCTCAGGCACAAAACCCTGCTGCGGCATTTGAGACATTATTTCTACGTAAATCACATCAAAATGTCTATAAACACTATCTCAAAATTGACTACACCAAAAGCACGTATATCAAAAGTGTCTTATATACGAGACACATTTATAATGTGCATATTATATAGTTATAGGGAAATAATCACAACCGTATACATGTGGGCTAAAAGAGGTAGAACACGATTTAACCTTATGTTTTTCCAAATTAATAATATCCACATTTTTTTCTCCTGCCTTAATATTTTATGTCAATACGCGAATCGCAGTATATGAGTTTTTTACGACGGATTTCGATATTTTAGTAGAATCGCCATTAATATTTATACTATAAGCTGCTAGATTAAATTATTCACGATTAACAGATATTGTAAAATAATAATTAATTAGATTAACTTAGTAATTTATAGCTTTTGTTTAATCATCAAATCCTCTCTAAATTTATCATATGAAATAATTAAAAAATAAATCGAGAAGGGTAGGCAGAGGGAACCTAATTTTAATACACTCCGTTCCCCACTTTTTACCGAACTTAGAGGCAATGAGAGTTGTGTAGCGGGACTCAACGCCAGGCTTTTGCCTTGTCTCGGGAGCGACTAAATGAATATATTAATAAATATAAATCATTTATATTCTCGAGTCGGGATCGAATCTGCAACCCTCGATATACAGTCCCACCTTTGAGCCCCTGTGCCACGACGACCTCAATCATATGAAAGTTTAAACCTTAACTTAACTTTAATAGTTAAGTGTTAACGAAACGTAATAAATTATATTTATTAGTTAAAAGTAAATTCTGACATTAACAGTGCTGGAGGGAATCCTAAAATCATTATTCTACACAACACGTTGCCTTTGCTTCCAATTCTAATAATTATAAAATTTTATTATCAACCCAATATAATCTCAATTACTATTACGCGTAAAGTCGAATTTGCAATAACGATAATATAATGTTCATATTTCCCTTATAGTTTCATTGTAATATTTCATATATTACTACCCAATATACACTTAACAGCATTCAATTTAAGGTTCAATTTTGAGTACAGGTGATTTTTTTAACAACATTAACCCTAAGACGTATCCATATTAAAATCAATTCTGTTAACATACAAATAAAGTCCAATTTAGTTTGGCAATTTGCGTGTTAGATGGCGAAACGAGGACTTCCAGTTAGGTTAACGCTAGCATACTAATGTAACACTTATGATTTACGTGATAAAGTTATTTATTGCTTGGAACCTTTTTTTTTCGAATACTTAACTTCCCCGGAGCGTCCGCGATAATCTAGTTTATTTATTTGAGAGGAGTCGAGTCTGGGTATGGGCTATGTATAGAAAATGTATAATGAAGGTATTGTAGTTATTTGAATTTTTTTTGCTCATTCAATCTTGTATTCTGTTGGAAATATGGCATTTTTTTATTATACAGTTTTTTTTTAATTTCACGTTGTATCCCGTATATTACAGGGTACCTAACTTCCGTTAGGTTCCTAGTGTTAAAACACTCTATTTCCCATTAGGGTACTTCTGTTTCCCAATATATGCCAAATTCTCGAGACATTGTTGTGGCGAAACTTAACACTGTGTTTTATTTTATCACCATAACGGGAAAATAAAAACAACTCGTTCCTTCCAGTGTCTGGTGTTGCAAATATGGCATTTTTGACAATAGTTTTTTTTAAGTTATCAATCTATACCGCATATTGCAGGGTACACAAACGGAACCTAGTGTTAAGGCACTACATTTCCCACAAGGACACTGTCGCTTCCGAATTTACACCGAATTAACGGAACATTGTGTTGAGTGGCGAAACTTAACGCCGGTTTTATCTTATCACAACCTTCCTCACGTATACCATGAGTGTGCGTTAAATATACATTTAGTCTAGTTTAGAGAGTGTAAGACGCAGACCTAGAGTTCTCTAAATAGTCTGTAACTAATATGAAAATAGATAATCCACTTGATCATTCGTATCTTAGAGAATAGATATAGATAGATAGTAGAAAATTTATACAAACTTTATACGATTCTTCTATACAAATATTATAAAGTCGAAATCGTGACGCGACAGGTTGTGGGGTCGATTTCCATTCGAGGAGATTATTTTTTTTATTCTCGCTGTGGTAACAAGGCAATGTGCGGCGTTGAGCTAAGACAATTCATCACGCAATGTTCGGCGGAAATTGGCAAATGGATGATGTTTTAATTTGAACGTCTTAAGGCGAGTGTCTTAACACTAGGTTCACAGGTTCCCTCTGCCTCCCCAGCTATATACGGGATACAGCGTGAAGCTTACAAATATGACGTTGAAAAGTTTGTTGGTTTAAAATTGCCAATCTCAGGAACTGATTTCAATTGAACAATTATATTCTTGTATAGGATATTTAAATTACCGAAATAGGCTGTAAGGCATTCTGGAGGCAATTCTAGAGGAATTCTGTCGAGTGGTAGTAGGACTCCACGCCGCGCTTTGCCTCGATACCAGACCGAAGAAATGGAAATATAAATTTAAGTAAATATTTCATCTCCTCGAGTGGGGAGCGAACCCACAACCAGTCGGTTTTACAGTCACACTTTGTGCCCCTGCGCTACAACTGGCCTCTAAATAATAAAAATAATTATTTTCGAAATACTTATTTTCTAAATATAAAAAGCTAGGAAATGCCAATAATTCACTTCCTCCATATAGTAAGGTAACGGTTGCTGTTGCATAATAAATTTTAGCTTCACGCTAAATTCCTCACATAGCAGCGTAAACAGAGGGAACCTGGGAATCTGTTCTCTACTTTATACCAAATTCTGGAGGCACTGCCTGCTGAGTGTCAGAACTCAACGCCGCAACCAAGGCTTCATTCTTAACTTCCTATATTAATTATTTTCATACACCAGTACCTAATTAGGAAATTTTTAATAATTAAAAAGCCAAAAATTACATATTCTACTAGGAACAAAACAGAAATGGCTCTAACACTCCCCAGGTGGACATTCACTAAACGATCGAGGGTTTTTGGCTTCAGTCCAGACTGGCCGTTATAGTATTATATCGTGACCTACGGAATATGGGCTATATGACCCAGAACAGAAACGGGTAATAGCATATGCTAGTGGAAATAAATTTGGAAATTTTTAAAGGATTTTTTTTAAATAAGGATGTATGCGATCGCGCTGTAGATTTAGGTTTGAATCTATGTTGAAGCAAAGAATTTGTATTTAATTGATTTAGTGAAATAAAGCAGCTCATTACTGGTTGCTTAATCCATAATGACTAGAAATTGAGCGAAAATCGGAGAACGGAGTGTCTTAACACTAGCTCCGCCACACCATATACTTGTTCCGCCACTCAACACAAATTGCCTCGATAATTCAGCGGGAAGACAGGAACAGAAACATTTTAATGGGAAGAGAGTATCTTAGCACTAAGTTCCCAGGTTCCCTCTGCCTATTTTAATACTGAGTTATTTGTTTATCCCCTTAAAGATAAAAACATAATGTCAGATCACTATTACTATAGAGTATATATTATACAAAAAAAAATAAAACACTCGACTGAACTGAAGAAAAATATTTGTTTACAAAACATAATGTCGCTGTATTTCATGTCATGTCTCAATCAAAATACAGGATGTTCAGATTTCCAGTTGCGTAATGCCTCAACACAGTAATAACCAGTTTACGAGCTATTAATCCAACAATAGACTGACATTGCAAAGTGGATTCAAAAATGTGTAAAATATTGTTGTTTTAATTTGAAATTCTTTAATATTATAAAAAAAATAATTAAAAAGTAGAGGCTGTCGTGGTGCAGCGGCACAGAGTTTGGTGACGGTTCTGGGTTCGATTCCTACTCCAACGAATGAATCATATTTTGAGTTCCTTTTCGCAATAGGCAATTTTTCGAAAAGTGGGGAACGGTGTGTACGGGCACTAGGTTCCCTCTGCTTACCCTGCTATATGTGGAATACAGTGTGAAGGTAAAATTAATAACTAAATAAACGAGGATTAAATTTAAATCAATATTGGTAGAATACAAGTTAGTTACATTTTACACCTTGATGTTAAATGCTAGTTAATATTATTTGGAGCACAATAGTACTCTATTGTGCTCCAAATTAGTAGTTGTATTAGTGTTTATAAAATTTTAGCCAGTAGTTCTTGAGATAAGACAGCTAAACCAAACAAAGCCTTCAATTTTTATAACAATAGTACAAAATATAAATAGATATACTATACAAAAAAAATCTTAAAATTGAATACTGACCACCGACATCTCTTAAATTGCAAATTTATCTCAATTATCTAAGGAAACATGGCTCATATGTATGACTGCAAACGTGACTGATTCTGGGTTCGATCTCAACTCGAGGATTTGAAAATAAATTATATTTTCATTTCTTCACTCTGGTGTCGAAGCAAGCTACGGCGTTGAGTTCCGCCGCGCTACCCTCAATGCCTCAAGAATTCAGTGGAAACGGGTAAACGGACCGTCTTAAAATTAGGTTCCCTCTACCTAACCTGCTGTGTGCGGGATACAGCGTAAAGCTGATTGTAACATGTTTCCCTAGAAGGTTCTACTAAATGCTTATATTTACATTGTACAGTATACATACATAAATACACATACATAAGTAACAAGGGTTTATTTAGAATATTGAATATTTTAGGCAACTTTATGTTTTTGGGACTGACAGAATGATATACCTTTTATTTTGAATGTTAAAAGTATTTTCATGAGATTAGATTTTTTTCTCGTAATAACATTTCGGTTATATTATTTGTATTTTGTTTGTTTTATATTATTCATGTTTTCAAAATTACTGAGAATTTTATTACTTATTATATTTCAATGTTTGTTAAAACGAGTATACAATTCTACTCTATTCAACTATAAAAAAAGAACACAGGTTCAAATCTATTTAATTTAAAAAAATACATCATTATTCAATATATATGTTATACTGTTGTATGTACATACATCATATCAAAAACTATTATATAATATTTATCAGCTTCACGCTGTATCCCGCACACAGCAGAGTAGGCAGACGGAACCTAGTGTTAAAACACCCCGTTTCTCATTTTCCGCCGAGTTCTGGAGGCATTGCGTGTTGAGTGGTAAAATTTATCGCCGCTCTTTGCCTCGACACCAGAGCGATTTATAATATTTTTAATCATAATATAATGTTTGTATTTATTAAAAAAAAATGTTTTAAATAGGGAACTTAAATAGGACATTATATCTTTAGGGTTGACTAAAAACAAAACGGAGTGATACGTAACACGTTCTATGCCTTTTCATTTTGTTCAACCCTACCCAGCTATATGCGGGATACAGCGTGAAACTGATTTTTAATATAGTTTAAGGACCAAAGCCTTACCGATTCTTTTATTTACATATCGTTTTCAACAAAACAACGTAGAATTGGTCTCTATAGAGCTCAGTTACGTTTTGATTCCACTTTTTTTTTGTCACTTTCTACTGTCATTGTAGTTCGTTGCAATCGAAAGAGCGCATCGTTCGATTTTGTAACACTTTTGTATAGAAATTAACAAATTAATCTTATATTGTTTTTTTTTATTTTGAGGCCAGTGGTGGCGCAGGGGCACAATATGCGAATGTAAACGTGACAGGTTGTGGGTTCGATTCCTACTCGAGGAAATGTAAATATTTAATATTAATGAAATATACATTTCATGTTATCATTTCCTCGCACTAGTGCCGAGGCGCGGTGTTGAGTTCCACCATTCAACTGACTAGAATTCAGTGGAAAAGCGTGAAGTTAAAAAAATCTTCCTATGTCAACATATTTAGCATTAAAGTAGACTTAAGGCTAATTAAACTCTTCGCAGATTCCCAGACGGAAATCACAAAAAAGAATATTGAAGCGTAACTCAACGCCGCACTTTATGGTGACAGTAAATGATTATAAAATCAGAAACAACACTTTTATAGTAAGACTGTCGCAATGTGCGATAGCCTTAAAAAAATAAATAGAAAAATCTTGAAAATATGCTTTTCATTGTATCCAAGGACGGCTTCCACAACACACGGGTTCGAATCCACGTTCATACTTTTTAAAATCTCATAAAAACATATTTCTTATCAAAGTTTAAAAAAATCTTTTAAAAATTAAAAACAAAACTGAAAACAGCTTTAATAGAAACTGTACATATATAGTCACACACAATTTTTGTTTACCAAAAGCTGTCACCTTAATTTTCGTATTATTTGCGTAAACCGCTCTGGCTCGGGATGCTGTACGAGATGGGGATCTCAGACGGGTCAGAATTACTGAGGCTTTTACAAGACGCGTCCTCAGATGGTGCTATACTGTACGCATGGTAGTGTTTTATATTGGTATTTAAACTAAATCAGCTTCACGCTGTATCTCACAAACAGCAGGAAAAGCAGAGGGAACCTAGTGTTAAGACACTTGTTTTCAATTTTTCTGAACGCATTGTGTGTTGAGTGGCGGAGCTCAACGTCAATTGGCTCAACAATAAGAAGAGCAGAGAGCGAAAAAATAAAAAAGGTAAATTTTAATAAATATTTCATTTCTCTGAATGGGCATTGAACCCAAAATCAGTCGAGTTTACATCCACTTGTGCTATTGCGCCAAGACTGGTCTTATTGCCATTTACCTGTAATATGTTATAAGTATAGATTAATATATTGTAACGTATAGAGACATATGTGGAGGACGAAATAAATTTTACTATTCTGTTTCTCTATTTCTTATTGACGAATTATAGCTTTAAGCTGTGTGTATTTTTATGTTATGTAAGATTTTTTTGTTAAAAATACCAATTTTAATAAACATTTCACCTCCTCGAGCCGGGATCGAACCCACAACCAGTCGGTTTTACAGTGACACTTTGTGCCCCTGCGCCACGATTGTCTTTTTATTGTAAGCCTTACATAACAAGTAAATATAAAAACTCTAAATTTTATGTTAATAAAACTTTATCCTGGAAACAGCATGAAACTAAAAAAAACGTTAAATAAATTTTCATCATATATATAAAACAATATAATATATATCTTTCAAACGCGATTCGAACTGACATACACCCTACAAAAACACTTCAATCCCACCGCAACGACACGACTTCCTTTATTAAAGAAAATTAATATTCATATTAAAAAAAAAAGAAATAATTAAAAGTTCTAAATCAATTTGTTTTGCTATCCGTACAAGGCTACAGCGTTTATATTCACATCGCGTCACGGCAGCCCCTTTCAATACTGGCTTCCCCACGTAGTAAATAGAGGAGCCTGTGTTGGATACAGGCTGGGAGATATGCTATGAAACTTTTTTTTATATATGTACAAGAATTATATGTTTGTTGGTTTTTTTGTGTTCATCTAGAAGAGTAGGGAGAGGGAACCTGGGAACCTAATTAAGCAATTGTTAAAACACTCCGTTCCCACTTTCAATGGTGCACTTTTTTTAACGAAAATAATGCATTTCCTCGAGTAGGAAATGCATTATTTTCGTTAAAAAAAGTGCACCATTGAAAGTCACAATCGTTGCGTTTATAGTCTCTCACGGTATCGAAAAAATAAATAATTATAACAAAATATTGCCAAAATATTATATTCTAGAATCATCAAAGAAAATTAGAAATTTCAAAAAAATTTAAATCTCTTGAATTACTGAGTGACTGACAGAAAACGAACAGTCGAAACTGGTGGACATAGAAAAAAGTTTTTTTTAGGAAGTGTAGAGAAAAAAACAAGAAAAGATTTTCGAAATTTCTATGGGAACGAAAAAAACGAGATTTTCTATTTTACGAGATAAATATATAATATTATGTACATAAAGAACTTTATCTCACTATTGTATTGTATTGAAATTTGTTGGAATTTTACAATCTTTTACATGATCTTTTTAAAAGAGAGAAATGTATACTTATTTTAAAATGTCACAACTGAAAAGTGTATTATTATAAGCTCGATGGTTGTGTATTCAATCCAGACTCGGGGAAACATTTTAAAAAAATCGTTACTTTATTTTTAATAAAGAAAAAAATCTTAAGTGTAAGTTATAAGTTACGTGAGAGTATTTTAAGTTAAAATATAAAAAAAAAGAAAGAACAGAGTGAACAGATCTTGTAAATTATTCAACTTTTAGTTAAATATTCTTTACTTAGGTGGAGTGTCTTAACTAGGTTTCCTCTATTTAACTTCCAATGGGGGAAAAAGGTTCCCACCCCCTATCCTTTACTTCAGGCATACCATAGGAACCTAAGTAATTTTTTAAGTCATATTATTTTTAAGTATTAGTAATAAGCACACGTAGAGCATTTATATTCATCTTGTAACATTCGTTCACTTTACTGTGAGTCTGTCTTGTCGCTGTTGTTAATAAATAATGTTTTTGTTTTTATATTTTATATATAGAACATGTTTTTAATGTATTTTCTTTACTCAAAATACTTTTAATGTATATGAATGAAGAATAATGCAACAATTTAGTTTCGTATTTGTTTTAGTTTTACCTTGCGTATGACATGGTAGGCAGATGGATATAGATAGTGTCAAGACACTCCATTTCACAATTTTAACCTAAACATTAAGATATTGAGTGGAAACGTGATGATTTCTATTCCACTCAACTGAGGCGCTCTACGGCTATGCTGTTGAAACCGTAATTAACCATATATGAAAGAAAACCAAAGATTTTAGATAACTTTATCACTAAAAGATGATAAAAATCACATCGTATTATTCTTCATAGAATACATACATACTTAACAACTGGTACTGATATTACTGACCTCGTTACCATCAATTGGTATTCAAAAGTGCTTGCAAAGACCTAATTACCGTTTCTGATCAAGAATATACTACTGTATAACACGATTGAGGAATAAGTTTTTCTATTTTTTTTACAGTTTCACGCTGTATTCTGCATATATTTTAAGACACTCCGTTCCTATCTTCCCGTAAATTCCGAATTTTTGTCGTAACTCTACGCCGCGCTTTGCTTTGTTCGCAGAGCATAATGAAAATAATATTTTTCCCCCGAGTGGAAATTGAATGCACCACAGCTATATCTCCTCTATTAAACATGATTTATAGCTTCTTGCATAACTGACTCTGACATATATATATTTTATTAGAGAATATTAGAAATAAAAGTGTCCGACCATTTCCTCTTACTATAGCGTGATTCGAATTCCATTCAACTATCGCGTTCGACACGCCCTAGATACGTCACAATAGAGTTGTACTATAAAGGAGAGTGTTAACTAATGTTGGCACAGACACCAGGCACAGAGGCCAGTGGTGGCGCAGGGGCACAAAGTGTGACTGTAAACGCGATTGGTTGTGGGTTCAATCCCCACTCGAGGAAACGAAATATTTATTTACATTTATATTTGCATTTCTTCGCTCTGACGTCGAGGCAAAGCGCAGCGTTTGGTTTCCACTACCAAACACGCAACACCTCCAGAAATCGGTGTAAAGTGGGGAACGGAGTGACTTAACACTAGGTTCCCTCTGCCTACCCTGCAGTGTGCAGGATACAGCGTGAAGCTGATTAATTTATTTATTTAATCTTGTCATTACGTCGATTCCTTTGATCATGAAATGAGTAGTGAGGTTACGCGTGAAATACATAAAACACCAACTGTCATTCAATAGAAGATCGTAAACTTCAATTTACGTAGTTGCTGTAATAAAGTATTTTGGATACTTCTATTTTTATAATAAAACATCTGTTTCTCTGTCGGTTTATTTGTTTTTATTATATATTCTGTATTTTGATTGGGAATATTTGTAGGACGATAAAATATAAAGTTCGAATTGAAAATAGTTTAAATCTGCGTTATTTCAATTGAGATTGCGATGTGTGGATCAGTTTTTATACTGGTTGAATGTAATATGAGGTCAGTCGCGACGGTGTACAAGCATGACTGTATCGTGACTCGACTGGTTGTGGGTTCTATTCAAACTCGAGACAACTCAATATTAAGCGTAAAAGAATTTCAAAGTAGCACGATGAGAACGTATGGCTTAGTTGGACGCTTTGACGGTTTACAAAGAGGCGCGGCTTCAAATCCCGCTATGTTCCAATTTTTATACGTTTTCTTCATTTTGAATAACACTTTAAAGGTGTTAAAAATAACAAAATATTTAATATTGTGTCTTAACACTACGTTCCTAGGTGCCTTTTCTTGGTGATATAGCTAAAAAAATATATTAGTACATGAAGCATGTTTTCGATAGCAATTTATTCATAACTAGTTTATCCCGATACTATGTATGCGGACTGCAAAATGGAAAATCCCGTTATTTTCCGTTTCCGTAGGAATTTCGCGAAATCTTCTCTTAATACTCCCTGAGGGCTTTACATGTCAAATTTCTTAATCTTACAACGCTGCGTAGTTTTATTCAATAACTTGATAACGAAAGATTTTTATATACAAAAACAGTAGAGACTTAAAATTTATTTTTGTATTATAGCCAAAGTATAATATCTAAATATATAATAATAACAAGTATCCTATGTCCTTTCTAATACCATTAAGAATTTGTTTATAAAGTTTCATTATAATCGGTCGAGCAGTTTTAACGTGAAAGCGTAACAAACAAACTAACATTCACATTTATAATATTAGTATGAGGCTGACAGTAAACACGACAGTCGTGAGTTCGATTCCCCATTCCCCTTGATAACAAGATATTGCGCGTATTCTTTTGTTTTGACTCTCAACAGGCACGAGGAACCTAGTGTCTTAAAAATAATCTAAGAATATGAATCTTTAAAATAATCGGAATTTGAATCCACAACTATTACTAACCATCAAATGTCCTAACTATTTTACAATACCCTCAATTTCTATTAATTATTACAATTTTCAGTTAAACTCTACACGCCTCTATACATTTAATTAAGAGAGAGAGAGAGAGAGTGAGAGAGCAAGGAGCAAGTTTACAGACGCGGACGTCGTTAGAGCTACCCACTTCAAGCGCGAATACGATAATTAATGTCAGATTTGTGTTTCAATTAGTATGTCTGCTATGTTTCGTATTGTTTGTATAGTTCGAGATTATTTTGGCTTCACGCTGTATCCCGCACTTAGTGGGGTGAGCAGAGGAAACCTGGGAGTCTAGTGTTAAGACACTCCGTTTCCATTAAGACACTAGACACACTGTTGTCCACTTTCCACCGAATTTTTGAGGCTGGTTGTAAACGCGACTGATTGTAGGTTCGAGGAAATGAAATTATTTAATTAAATTAATATCTTCATTTCTTCAGCCTGGCGTCAAAGCAATGCACGGTGTTGAGTACCGCCGGACCGGAACGGAGTGTCTTGACACAAGGTTCCCTCTGCCTATCCTGCTATGTGCGGGATACAGCGTGAAGCTGATTTTAATTTTAATAATAAATATATGCTGTATGCATTAGAATTCGCGATACTAAAATAGAATTTCACAAGTGAATAAAAGGCTTTTCTAATTTCCTCTATAAGTAAATACGGTTTCATAATCAAAGTAATTTTGAAGTGAATCTAAAAGGTAATTTCGCGTGTCTCTTTGAAATGATGAAGCATTTGTATGTATGAAGCTACTTAGGGTAATTTGATATGTATGTTTCACACACTGTCATTTATTACAAGAAGATTAGTTATCTTAATAAATAAATAAAAAAATATTTTTTGCATTTTGAATATAAATATCAACAAACAAGATCAGAATTCAGAATTCAGAACTCACAAAAATAGTACGCCGTTGGGCACTTTCTCAATTAACTTATTAAAAAATATGCTAGTTTAGCCTGCCTGTACCCTACTATAAGATTCTAAAAATGTTACAACTTAAACAATAATCAAAATATAAAATAGATGAAGAGCCCGTGGCGGCCAGACCTATGCTATTTTTTAAAACCTTAAAGTGGATGATGGTTGCTTTGGCTGTCAATAGATAAATAATGAACATAAAATAGTAATTCATATGTATATTTCTATTAAAAAATATTTTATTGTAAATGATATTTAAAATAAAGTTATCATTATATATTCCAATTCAATTCACATTCATGCTGTATTACGCATGTAGCAGAGAGAGTCTAGTGTTAAGACACTCCGCTCCCAATTTTTCGTAAAATTCTAGTAAATATTTAATTCCATTTGAAGTAATTTGTTATATAAATTATTATATTATAGAGAATTATTAAATTATGCGAGTTCAAGATGTATCGTTAAGAAAATTTAATTTGTATATAATTATTGATATGGTAATTAAGTATGTATAGGCGTCGTACTACCGAAACTATGCGGCGTAGAGTGGTTAAATTAGATATGTAGATTGTTTGGAGAGTGTAGGAGAGCATTAAGGTATGAGAGAAAATTAATTTTACAATAATTATTTTTCACTCAGCTTCACGCTGTTTACGCACTTAGCACGGTAGTCAGATGGAACCTGGGAACCTAGTGTTAACACATTTCGTTAGCATTAAGTTACCTTCGTTTACCACTTTCGTTCAAATTCTGGAGGTATTGCATGTTATGTGATGGTACTCAACGCCCCGCTTTGCGTCGACACCAGAATGAAAAAACAAAAATATTATATATTTAATTTCCTCGAGTATCCACAAACCGCAGTTTGCAGTCATAGTCAATAATATTAATGATATTTCCAAAGTTACCAAACGTAAGTTCTGCAAGCCTCATTTATAAATGATACTGTCGAGTCAGTTTCTCTTTGCAGTAGTATATAATATTTTCTTAACATCTCGTTGTATATCGCATATATATATAGTAGGGAAGATCGAGGGAACCTGGGAACCTAGTGTAAAGACACTACGTTTCCATTAAGACACTTCCGTTTCTCACTTTCCACCGAATTCTCGTGAGATTCTGTATTCAGTGGCGGAACCCATTATCGTTTAGTAAAATGGATCTAGAAATATTACTGTGACCTCTACAAAATTTCACTAATCATCTTAAAATGATATCGAATATTTTTGTAAAGGGAACTTTTTCTTGTGGCTTTGCTCCACGGTGAATTAAAAAAAAACAGACTTCTATAACCGATTGCAATGTACATTCTAAGTATGTGTGGTTTATATCGACACGATTAACGGGATGTAATATAGTTAAAAGAATTAGGCGAAAATTAGAGAACGTAGTGTCTCAACTTTAGGTTCTCAGGTTTCCTTTGCCTACATTATAATATGTGGAATACAGCTAGAAGCTAAAAAAAATCGACTCGATTTCCCAATTACTCCAGTATTCTCCACAGTCAAATCTCTAGACTCGTACTTATAGTATAGAGATATGTAGAGTCGACTGTACTGCCTGGACCTATTCCAAAACGAGCAATTGGTATTGTATTATCGATATTACTGTAGAATAGATAAGTAATGAGCAGTCTGCATCCGATTGGAAATATCTGTGTAGTACGTAAGAGGTTGTAAGTTCGATTTGAACACGGAACTATTTGTACTAAATATTTTCTTGTGACAAGGCAAATGTTACATATTCACCAGTATACAGAAGTTGCTGAGAACGAATGATTTTAATAAAACGACCAGATACGACCAAAGAACATAGTGTGGCGTTGAGTTCCACCACGCAAAAATAGGTGGCCCCTCTGCCTGATCTGCTAAGAGGGAAAAAGCGTAAAGCTCGTTTTTTAGATATAAGATATTTACTAGTAAATCAAGGCTTGATGTGTATTAGAACCAGAACTTAGCGAAAAGTGGGGAACGGAGTGTCTTAGCACTAGGTTCCCTCTGCCTCTGCGATTACTGCTGTGTGCGTGAAGCCGATTTAAGGTGTATAAGTAAATGAAAACATAGCCATGAAGTTTCATACAATAAAACCACTTCCATGCCTCTCGTTCATTCGATAATCTCGGAATTGCACGCGAACAATGCCATGGGTAAGAGCTTATGAGATTTGCTAAGATGTTTACAAACAGCCATACAAACACAATATAATCCTAACAAAATAAATATATTCACGAAGCCAGCTGTATTATTCTGGAAGAAGTCCAAATATTCCACATAATAGAGCATTTAGGAAGTCTATAATGAAACACTATATTGTTGTTCCTTTTAGTATTGTAGTGACTCATCACTCTGTTTTCTATTTTCCTCTGAATATAGCTAATTGATGCCCTCAAATAATTTGTATGGAAATTGATGAGAAATCAACTTTAAATTTTGTAAGATGTTCTCACTAAAGGAGGATATTCGAAGAGATTAATATTATATGATTTTTTTTTTCATTTTTACGTTGTATCCCGCACACAGCAGGATAGGCCCCAACTTTCCGTCGAGTTCCGGAGGCCATGCGAGTTGAGTGACGGAACTTAACGCCAAGGTTTGCCTCGACACCAGAGCGAAGAAAAGAAAATATAAATCTAAATAAATATTTGATTTTCTCGAGTGGAGATCGAAACCACAACCAGTCGATTTTACAGTGCCACTTTGTATTCCTGCGCCACTACTGGCCTGTTTTATAATATGTAAGTACTCATACTTAACTACGATATAGAACCTTAAAAGCCCTCTCCCTTCCGTATTTAAAGCTCTTCTCTAAGCAGATCATATTTTACGATACGAATGAATAAATTATAGCTTGTATTCAAAATTAAGGCCAGTCGTGGCGCAACAGCAATATAATGTAAACGCTACAAGTTTTGGGTTCTATTTCTACTCAAGGAAATTAAATATTTAATATCTTCATTCCTTCGCTCTGGTGTCGAGGCAAAGCGCGACGTTGAGTTCCGCCACTCAACACGTGATTACTCCAGAATTTCGTAAAAAGAGCGAAGCAGAGTGTCTTAGTACTTTTGTTCACGTTCCTTCTGCCTACCATGCTACGAGCATGATATAGTGTGATGTTGAAAAAATGGGCAATTTTTATCTTAATATCTACGCTATTTGCCACACATAGAAAGGTACTCCGTTCTGCACTTTCTGCTTAAATTTCGAGACATTAAGTATTAAAGGGTGGAACTTAACGCCGAAAAAAAAATCTCCATTTTCTACACATACGAACATAATCTATCAAATTATAAACATTTCCGTCGCTTTATTTCATCCTATTTGACATTAAAGTTTTTCCATATCAGCCTCGTAGGCTTTTATGAAAAGAAATAAGAACACATTAGGCGGAAAAGTAACAAACTTTCACCCTATAAAGAGATCGTATCGTGTAAAATATATAATTATAGTTATTTGTTGTATGGTTCCGTGACTCTTGCCGTCTCTACTTTGATTTTATCTAGCGCTACATTAATACTGATTACTCGTGAGGACTGAAAGACAGCTTTGGTTAGTTTTCACGCAACTCTACAATTTATATAATATATTAAATGAACGTGCTCCATGTTGCCCAAGTGCGGTTAATTTTTGATTTATTATTCACATTAATATGTTAATGCAATTTTTTAATTAGCGAATTGCATTAAATAATACAATTCTAAAATTGACAATCTTAAGTTTGCCTATCTATACAATGACTTGGTATGGAATTCATTATAAATATAAGTTTGTAATGATTTTTTTTTTCTATGAAATACCTATAAGCTTACACTTTTTAGGTTTTTATCTCTATTTGTATAGTAAATTCTCACTTCATGCCAAATTTCATTATTATAAGTCCGCAGGAAGTACTCTATATGTTACTAAATCATACAAAATGAAGCAAAATCGATGCATAATCGTTCGTATCTTTTGATTACGTTTATTGACAAATTGTTTTTTTGACTGATTTTGACTGATAAATATTTGATATTAATTTCAGCTTGATACGTCCATACGATCTCAAGATATATGGTCTTGACAGCCGAGCAAATGGACAGCAAAGTGATCTTATAAAGGTTCCATTTTACGTTTTGAGGTACAGGACCCTAAAATTCAAAATAAACTAAAAAAAATAAACTGATTCCATAAATAAAAAAACATAAGACAACCAATTATACCATACAGACACTCGCAAAGACAAACGGGTCACTAAAACACTCTACACATTCATTACCGGAACTCTACTTATATTACCAGGTGGGATCGAAACGGACCTTAAATAAAATCATAATCCCGGGCCAAGGGTTGACCTGATAAACAAAACATTTGACCTCTACAGGTGATAACTTATTTAAACTCGATGCCGGCCTGGGATAATATTTATAATATATAGAGCTCTATATACAGTGTGTATAGCTTTATAATTGTAGGTTCTGTATTAAAATTGTATTATTAGAGGCTGTTGTGATGTTTAGGTCCAACTTTTAAACGACACGGTTGTGGGTTCGACTCTCAAATTTCGAAAGCAACGAAACGGCACTGTCTTATTGGAAACGAAGTGTAATAAGGCTAATTTTTCAGGTTCCTTCATTCTTATATGTGCGGAATACAGCGTGAATGAAGCTTAGGAAAAGTGTTCTAATCTAATGTTGTTTTTTTTTAATATAAGACTATATTTTATAATATACAGAAA
Source organism: Heliconius erato x Heliconius himera (assembly GCA_013421005.1). Classification (NCBI taxonomy): domain Eukaryota; kingdom Metazoa; phylum Arthropoda; class Insecta; order Lepidoptera; family Nymphalidae; genus Heliconius; species Heliconius erato x Heliconius himera. The sequence goes on along the minus strand of JAATLQ010022943.1, from coordinate 78,984 downwards.
ATAAATTAGTGTTTTAGAATAATAAGAAATTAAATATTTTTTACACTACAAAGCAGTATTTAAAAATATGAATTAATACTCAACACGCAATGCCTCCAGAATTCGGCAGAAAGTGGGGAACGGAGTGTCTTAACACTAGGTTCCCTCTTCCTACCCTGCTGTGTGCGGAATACAGCGTGAAGCTAATTTAATTTTTAATTTTAATACCACTTCAACGACAACATAATTTATAGAGATAAAATGAGAAAACGCTTCAAACATTAGAACTTGACGTAGATTTATTTACACTTTTAAGAAGAGCAAAGACTCATTTGTCACAAGAATCTTTAAAACTTCGCAAAAATATAGATTTATATGAAGTTATATGTTACAAAATTTATATTACAATAATATGTTATTATTAATGTTTAATTCTAAATGTTTTATTAATCATGTAAAGTTTTTATCTATATTTTATTTTATTAATTTTCAAGTATGTAACGTTTTTTCTATTTTTTAGTTAAATTGTAATTTGTGATTTTTTTTTTATTTTCCAGCTTCATTAGAGCTTGAATATAGCGTTATATAGCGTCACTTATTTTTTGAAAATGAATAATTTCCCCGTATGTGGATAAAACCTAGAACCATCACGTAAGACGCTAACGCCAACTGCGCCACGATTGTCTCATTTACCTTTTATTTTGTTAGTAGAGTATAAGATGTTAGATGTCAGTGGAAAGCCACTGGACTTTTTTTTCAACAATTGCTATATTATATGACTTTTTTCCAGCTTCACGCTGTATCCTACATGTAGCTAAGCAGGCAGAGAGAGTCTAGTATTAAGACACTAGAAGCATCAGCTAATTGTAAAGGCATCTGGTTGTGGGTTCAATCCCCAATCGAGAAGGTTTTCCACAAGTGGGAACAAGCCTACAGCCAGTTGTACTACTGCGCCACGACTGGCCTATCACACTGTAATAATAGTAACAATATAAAGTCAATGTACAGAGTAACACATTGTAATAATTTTAACGTGACTTTTCCGTTCAGATTATAATTAGACTCGATCAGATTTATTTTGTAAGTCATTAAATGTTCGTAAATATATGTGAATATTTTGCATTTATACATGTTTAGAATACTAGTTTGGACTTTACGTTGCAAAACGTAAAATTCGTTACTTCCCGAAAAGCATCCGGGAAGTAACTTCTCAGTACTCCTCTACATTCTCCATGGAACTTATAGGACCAATAGCGGATTTTCTAACTTGTCTTTGCACTGTTAGTTATCCCGAAACGAATGACTTTTTTAATATTTGAATATGACTGGAAAATTATAAAACTATAATTTTTTTCGAATGGGACGTAATTTTAAATTTTAAATTTGTATTCATGTATATGTATGTAATATATTAAAGAAAATTAATAAAAAAATATATATGAAACGGTAATTTCAGTTAAGTTCAGTCCATTTTTATAATAAACACACGTATAGATGCAAAAATACAGAGATTTATATGATTTTAAAATGTATAAATGATGATGACACGAAAAATTAAAACAACATAATATCTTAATATACTAAATAGAAAAACATTTAGAATCAAAAACAGCATTCAAGATAGACCCATTTCGTACTAACTGTTCGAATTACACCTAACAAGCTATAAACAATTACCATTATAGGTTAGTGTGACAAGGTTCTAATATTAATACACTGTTGAATTCAACAAGTCAAAATTGACTGATGACAAAACAAAAGCATATAATAATATACGTCGTTATATTATCGAAGATATATAAGTATAGTTTACTACTATCACAGTATTATATGCCTGATTTCCTCAATAATATTCACTTCCGGTAGAGTCGACATAACGCGACGTTAATAGACACGTTAAATATAACCTTTTATGCACATTCTCACTTTACTACGAAGGCGTTTTTACTATAACGCCGACAACCCAAAACGCTGTGTAGTACTACAGCGTTAATCCGCGAATCAAAACACAATTAACAACTAATGCACGTTAAAACACAGAAAAAAACAACTAAATTTTCACATTACTAAGGCAGGATCGAGTATGGATATTACTAATTTATTAAAAACACTAATTTTGTATATAAAAAAAACACCGACGCTAGTATAAAACACTAAAATGATATGTCTGGTCGAGGCGAAGCGTCTCGCCGGTAGGGCGGGCGAGCAACGACTGCCCCTCCCGCCCAAATACGTTAACGATCACGCGATAACAACGTCTTGCCTTGGGCAAGTACCTGTGCTTTTTAATATATGAAATAGTTTTTTTTTTTGCTAATTAAATTAAGCTTTTTGAGATATTAAAATTGAGTAGCTCTACATTTTTTTTTTATTTTGATATCATTTTGGTAGAGATTCTTATTAATAATGTTATGTTTTGTGGGAACATTAAATTCATTATTAATAATGATTTTTTTTTATTTTTTTTTTGTGCAGAGTAAAATTCGGAATTATTTATTATAAGAAGTAGAGTAAATCAATCTTATATTATGTTTGTAGTAAAAGGAGTATCGATTCACTTTACTTTTTTTCCACAACGTAAAAGCTCATAAAAATAATATTTAATAATAAACATTGTTATAATATTGGGAGTCATCGTATCGCATTGGTATAGTGTCGAGCTGTTGACGCGATGGTTTTGTTCGATTCCCACTTGGGGGAATTAATTATTTTTATTTTCTCGCTTATAAAAAAAAAATAAAATTTTATCATATATCTAATATTTCTTTTCTTAAATAACATTTTTTCATGCGTAACTAAATTTTCGTATAACAATAAATAATTCTTCTCATTGGACTTCTTGAAGATGTCGATCTGCCTTTGATCTTGACGAACAATAACTCAATTTAGCAAGACATACTGTCTGTCTGGTTATTGACGCAACTTGGCAAGCTTTGCATCCATTACAGAATGTAAACATCTCGAATGATGGATTTGAACCTATTACATAGTTAGCTCTTGTGTAATTTTCTTATATAACATTCTGTTGTCATTGAAAAAGGAGTACTATAGAGTATAAATCAAATCAGCTTCACGCTGTATCCCACACACAGCACGGTAGGCAGAGGGAACCTAGTGTTAAGACTTTCCGTTCCCTACTTTCCGCCGAGTTCTGGAGGCGTTGTGTGTTGAGTGGCGGAACTCAACGCCGCGCTTTGCCTCGAAACCAGAGCGAAGAAATGAAGATATAAATGTAAATAAATATTTCACTTCCTCAAGTGGGGATCGAACCCACAACCAGTCGGAGTACTTTTACTTAAGTCATAAGTGGAATGATCTATTACTTTCGTAAAATTAAATAACTTGAACGTGAAAAAGGAAACACCGAATGTTGAAAATTTGTATAAAATTATAATTTACATTCAAATTCCCTTGTGTGTGTTATAAGAGTAAAAAACCCGGTGTTTTATAATCTTCCAAATCATCCCTTGCATTGTTTTCAAAAAAGGGTTTTAACCATGTTTATCGCCGAGCGTGTACTATATAGAAGTTAACGTATCTGTAATATACAATATAAATAAAAAGTATTATTATATATGTATTATATATTTTTATTTAATCTTGGTGCATATGTCATTATGTTTTTAATTTTTTTTTCACGTTATATCCTGCGTATAGTAGGGTGGGCGAAGTAACCTCAGTGTTAAAACAATTTTCGAAACGTGTTTAATGGCTGAATTTAACACCGCGATTTGTCTATATATTATGAAACATTAACATACGTCTATAGTAAGTTCAAATCCTAACAAAAAAAAACATTGCATTAAAAGTGGAGAATATTTGTGTTTTAGTGGAGAAAATCCAATATATACATATATCCAACTGTACGTCCTTTCGTTTTATTCACACGTTACAATATATACTGGTACTCCCCGTTCCCCTTAAAAGACACTTTTATTCCCCCACTTCCGCATTTTTGGATATTTTCATTTCTTCGCTCTGGTGTGGAGGCAAAGTGCGGCGTTGAGTTCCTCCACTCAATACGCAATGCCTCCAGAACTCGGCGGATAGTGGAGAACGGTGTGTCTTAACACTAGGTTCCCTCTGCCTACTCTGCTGTGTGCTAGATACAGTGTGAAGCTGATATGATTTAATTTTAATTAACTTAAAATAATTGAACTATCACAATACATTGCACATATAAATTATTAGAGGATTCGAAGCGATTCGGATTTGCGGTGTCCCAACTGACATGACTGACGTCAGTGGTCAGTGCATTAGCATTCCCGTCTTCTGTTTGTCGAGATAGGACTCTGTTAAATTATTACCGAAATACAGTGAATATTGTTGTGTGAAACAAAATGATGAATAGAATTTGTGAATAATAAATATTTAACGAAACTATTCTATTTCTCTTGGGGCCATTTTGTAACGCAGTGACACAAGTGTGTGAGTTCGATTTCCGCTCGGGGAAATGAGTTATTATTTATAGGTATTATCATATCTTCGCTCTGTCTGTCGTTGAGTTCCGCCACTCGAAAATTCACCGTAAAGTGAGGAACAGAGTGTCTTAACACTATGTTTCCTCTGTCTATCCTGTTGTGTGTGGGATACAGTGAGAAAAGTGAGAAAAAGAAACAAAGTAATAATAAGGTATGGACAAATGCGTAACGCTAAGATAAAATATATAAGATACAAATGTGTACTCCCACAGATAATATAAACATATTAAATGTTACAAATTATTCTATTCTCCACGTTTCGCCGACAAACCAGCCCCAAGTATTTGCGTGAATTTAATTTAAGCATACAGGTTTATGGGTTTATTTATGGGGACCGACAACTACTATGCCTAAATTATTAGTAGTAAGACATGTGTTAACAACTTAGAAGCATAAGCTTGTAATTTAAATTAATATTAAAAAATATAAATCAGCTTCACGCTTTATCCCGCACACAGCAAGATAGGCAGAGGGAACCTAGTATTAAGACACTTCCCACTTTCCACCGAATTCAGGAGGCATTGCGTGCTGAGTGGCGTAACTTTCATTTCCTCGAGTGGGAATCGAACCCACAACCAGTCGCGTTTCCAGTCACACCAGGACCGGCGTTAATTTTAAATTTGAATTAGTAATAAATAAGTTTAATGACTTATTTACTTCAAAAAAGTAATACTTTTTTTAGTTTCACGGACTTCCTGGATACCGATAGTGTTAAGATCCTGACAGACATCGTTTTAAATAAAATATTATCGTTCCTGATTTTCCGCCAAACTCTAGATAGAATGCGCGTTGAGTGACACCGGAACGAGTAAGTACTTTTGTAAGTACTAAATATACCATTTCCTCGAGTGGGAATCGAACCAACAACCTTTTTCATTTACGTTACACGCTTGAGCCCCTGCGTCACGAATAACTTCAATACCTACTAATTACAAAGGCTCTATAACATAGATTAAATACAGTAAAACTTCTAAACAAATTGTGTAATATAAATTGTGTAATATATATATATATATATATATATATATATATATATATATATATATATATATATATATATATATATATATATATATATATAAAATAATTTTTCTAAAAAAAAACTACCCTATAGTTGACAAAAAACATTGTGATTGAAGTAAAGTGGTATAGTACAATGCAGTGTTCAGTAGCGTACGGTCACCATCGCTGTTCATATTGACACGGCCGCGCCTGTAGCGCTTGGGTGGTGATGGGAAAATACATTTTTATCGATATTGTTATATATTTTTTTTATTATTTTGTATGGAATTCATTCTGTTATGTCACTCTTAGTTAAATACTTATTTAGAAAACGTATAAAAATTTTAACGTAGCGGGATTCGAACCCGCGCCTCCTGGAAACCGACCTGGTCGTTTCTTTCCTAAGTGTGGATTAACAAAGTGTTTAATACACTCTTAGTTAGAGTTACGTATTCTATATTTTATATTAATTTGTTTAAAAAATTGGTTACTGAACGACTGCCAGACACAGCACTGCGAAAACTACTAGATGGTAAAATTTGCCATATATATTTGTTATTTGAAGAGAGAAGTTCCCGTGGTAACGAAAAAGACGATATGTATCATTTTACATTTTAAGGTTACCTAAAGAAAATTGCTTTCACAGTTTAAATCTTTTCAATTTATTTAGATAAAGACTTTTATTTTTTTAATGAACAAAATATATAGAACATAATAAATTAATACTTACATAAATGAATATATCACATTTCTGAATTAACAAAATTATGATTATTTTTGCATAAATTTAAAAAGTTTTTTAATAATAATTCATTTAGAAAAAAAATAAATATAAACTTATAAAAAAAATAGTAAAACATGGACTCCATCACATCACTAAACACCGCCCCGTCTACACATCTCTTATCTCTACAACCCTCCGTAGCGCTACGCATCTACGAACCCTCTACGCGTTACTTGGAGGGGCTTTCAAAACCATACTGATTCTAAACGTTAAAACGAGAATGCTCCAATTTTACTGCTTTATTATCGATTTTTATTTTGTTTTTATTATTTTGGGTGATATATTTATGTAAGTTGGTTTTAGGTTCCATTCTCACTTAGGGAAGGTTTATATTAAAAGTAATATAATCAATGACGCCATTCGTGGCGCAAGGACACAAAGTGTGACTGGATCGATCCCCACTCGAGGAAATGAAATATTAATTTACATTTATATTTTCATTTCTTCACTCTGGTGTCGAGGCAAAGCGCGGCGTTGAGCTCCCCCACTCAACACGCAATGTCTCGAGAACTCAGCGGGAAGCGGGGAACGAAACGTCTTAACACTAGGTGCCCTCTGCCTACCCTGCTGTGTGCGGGATATAGCGTGAAACTGATTTTTTTTGTAATTATTTTGGGTGATACAGATGGGATATATTTATATAAGTTGGTTGTAGGTTCGATTCTTACTCAGGGTAATCTGGAATAAAAACACTCAGTTCCCCACTTTCTGTTTAATTTTTGAGACAAATCTTCCGCATAACTTTTTCGTTTTAAGTGGTAGAAGTTACCTACTCTGTCTACCATGAGCGGGGATCAAACCGCAACCAATAAATTCGTAGTCAGATGCTACTCACTGCGCCACGATGGCCTTTACATTTGATATTATGCAGTATTTTTAACAAATTAAAATATTTTTAAATACATTCAAAACTGTTTTTCTAAAACATTTCAATACTATCAACTCTAAAAACTTTATATTGGCAATATCAAAAAACGCAAAATCGATGGAAATGGAATAATCGAGTCGACATCGAACAACGTTCACTGTACCGTGTATGGGCACTCTCCCATTAGCTAGCGTGTAATTTTTAACTGAATACATTATTTTTGATAGAATAAATGTTTAATTTGTATTTCTATGCAAAATATTGTTATTTTTTTAATTTTAGATTCTAGTCGTAAGGGCACAAGTGAATGTAATGTGAATGTAAACGGGACTGGGCCGTGGGTTCAATTTCCACTCGAGTAAATGAATGCTTAATATTTCCATTTTTTCCACTCCGGTGTCCAGACAGAGCGTGGCGTTAAGTTCCACCACTCAACATGTAGTGCCTCTAATGAATGACGCATCTTAGTACTAGGTTCCCTTTGCCTACCTTGCTATGTGCGGGGCCGCGTGACTAAAAACAATAAAAGACCGAAAGAAACATTATTAAATGGAGAGACTAATATGGGAAAACGTAGACGCTTGCTCGCTGTCAAGAATCGAATATATAACAGGTGATATGCGACTGACTCATTACCACTAAGTCGGATAGGCAAAAAATAGTTCTACATTTTATACCTGGCAAAGATATAAAATACAACTATTTTAAGACATTTCCGTGTTGAATGGCAATATCAAAAAGATATTTTCTACAATTTCATACATTACACATAACTAACTAACATAATTTATAATCCCGAATCGGAACTGTACCCACAACCGTCGCGCTTACAGAAAACTCTGTGCTACTGCGCCACAACGGCCTGGTTATCTAAATTAGTCTTTTATTTAAAAAAAAAACACCAGTTAACCTTGAAATATACTGTGTCAATAAAAGAGTACAAAGGTCAGGTCACGTACAAGGTTTCAGGATCTCCAGAGGGCGAATATGAAGATGTGGATGACAGTGGACGAGACTAAAGTGATATAGAATAATAAAGTTACTTTCTACTTTCTTTGTGGCCTTCCTTAAGAATAAAGTGTAAATAAAACAAAAGAAAATGTCAATAGCTCAGTGTGTTGGTATGCGGATCTCAACGCCGTTTTGTCTTAATACCAAACAAGCAAGTTTTTAATCGTTTTTAACTTAATTATTCATTATTTTCTTTAATATGTGAGTTGATATTTTTCATCCAAAAGCATATATTTTTAGCTTAACGTTGTATACCAGGACACGCAGAAGGAACTTGAAAACCTAGCGTTAAGAGGCTCCATTCCTTCCCAGTAAGCACTTCCGTTCTCCACTCTCCGCAGAATTGTAGTGACTTTACTTTGTCTCGTTACCAGAGCAAGGAAATGAGATAAATGAGAATCGAACCCACAACTCAGTCAGTCTGGCCTCAGCTACATATATTGTGTATAAGTATTAAAGTAAGGGTCTATAACGAAGAGGACCAGCAGGTAAATCTTGTATTCCTAAAACGTCGTAAAGTTTGACCATAAAATGAGCATAAACTGTGCCTTATAATGGTTAATGTGAAACCGTTATCCGTTATTTTTTTTTATTTATAACGTCACATACATACATATATTATGTGTCTCGTGGCACAGCTGAGATGTGCCCGACAAGTGGGTTGTGGGTTCGAATCTCTTTTCTACAAGCTTCACGCTGTACCCAGTACACAGCAGGGTAGGCAGAGGGAACCTTGTGTTAAGACACTCCGTTCCCCACTTTCATCGAATTCTGGAGGCATTGCGTGTTGAGTGGCGGAATTAGACGCCGCACTTTACCGCAAAACCAGAGCGAAGAAATGAAAATGTAAATCTAAATAAATATTTCATTTTTCATGGGGAACGAACCCATAACCAGAGCTCCTGTGCCACGCCTGCTCACGACTTATTTACAAGTGACTTCTCCTATTTAGCTTTTCTGAATATTTAATCGATGAAGGCAGAGAGACTTTTTTCTTCAAACTATACTCCGTATATAGCAGGTTAGGTAAAAGAAAAATAAGAACCTAGGGTTAAGATACTTCCGTTCCCCACTCTCCGCCGAATACTTAAGAGATCGCCTGTTGGGTGGTGGAACTCAAAGCCGCTTTTTGCCTCGCTACCAGATGAAGAAATGGCCAGATTCAGAAAATGAAAATATTCAATATCTCATTCCTCCGAGTGGGAATCGAACCGACGACCGCGGTGTTTAGTCGCATGCTTGTACATATAGCGTATTGTGTGAACCATTACCTACTAATCTTACTTTATCCCGATAATGAAAATAATTTAAACACACATACATACTACATAATTTCCTTAAAGCAAGCATCGAACCCACAACCATCGCGTTCAATTGTACCATTCCGAATCGAGCCACGACGGGCATGTACGTATAATTTAGATATTTACCTTCAATTTTATATCTGTTGAACTTATTATTTATTCAAATAGGCCATCTAGTTTAGCTTTTAAAAAAAAAACATCTGGTTATTTTCCTCTGAAATTGAAATAAGAAATATTTTCTTTTTATGTGACTTCGGTTACGATATAATGATATGTTTGAAACATATACATATAAAATATAAAAAGCATATTAAATTTGGCATATAATTTTTATATGATTTCTTTAAAAAAAAAATTCTATAAAGTATTCTTATATTTTTAAGGTTGTCGATATTTACAAAATTATCTAATTCTATAATTATTGACATAAAAATATCTAACAAAAATTTTAACATTTTTTTGTGTTATTTCACACTTAGGAAAGAAACTTACTTATTTAGAAAACGTATAAAAATTTGAACGTATCGGAACTCGAACAAGTGCCTCCTAGACGCCGACCAGACGCTCTGACCACTAACGCCCAATATTAATAACCTATCTCCTACGTCAATCTTGGATTGTTCCATATATCTATATATGATATAGGTATTTTATTAAATTTTATATAGTAATTTCTATCATTATTTATTATATAATGATGTCTCGTATGAAAGGAAGGCCGTTGGAGTATTACGGGAAGGTATCCCGTAATGAGGGAGATAAAATAAGTGGCTTTTATATGATCGTCATTAGATGTTTTATTTATTCGAAGGGAGGGCTTTTAATGTTTATATGAAGGAATTAAGTTGAAGCTCTTGAGTTTTACATATCATATTGTATGTAGTTTAGTTTGTACGTAGATCTCTCCATTATATTTTAGAGAACAGAGTGGCGGGACACTCTTTTGATTTTCTTACAGTTTTCGACATTTTTTATAGCAGGTAGTAGTATATCTTAATACATATTATGATATATGATTATGCAAATGAAAAGAAAATATATTTTTTAAACAAGTTATAATTGTGCTATTGATGATGCGACACGTGCTGTTCATTTCCAATTTTTCAAAATAAAAGAAAAACTAAATTATAAATAAAATAATTTTAATATTTTCAGGCGGAATTTAGTCTCTAACGTATACAAAAATCACGTATAAGAGAAAAAATGTTGAAGATTAAAAAATATAATGATAGTTCACTACACTCTTTCTTTTTGTATCAAAAAATAGAAAGAAAAAAAAATATGGTAGGCAGAGTGAACCTAATGTTAAGACATTGTGTTCCCCAATTCCCTCTCCACGAAGAGCGGATGAACTTTTTCCTATAATAAAGTAATAATACATCGAAGAAACGCAAATAACTCATCCCCCGAGTGGGAATCGAATCTACAACCGCCACATCTACAGTCAGAACTCAATAGAGTACGGAATCCGAAGGTTCCATTATACAAAATTTAAATACAATTAAAAAGCAATAACACGCGGAATTTAATTTATAACGGAATAACGGGACCAAAACAACGGGAATTCAGTAACAATTAATTTCTGAATCGTTTACAAAGATTAATGGACGCTGTGATAATACGAGATACGGAACGGAAGGTGAAAGTTTATTTGATAGGAATATTTGATTCAGTTATTCTATAATTAGAAGTGGGTTATTTTAATTTGATTGCGATAGTTGTGGGTTTGATTCTTACCAGAGATAGCTGGTGAACGAGTGACTATATTAATAATAAAAAAAATATAGAAAAATTGTTCTTGTAATTCTAACTATTGATTAAAAAAAAAAGACACTCCGTTCCCCACTTTCTGCCGGATTCTGGAGGCATTGCGTGTTGAGTGGCAGAACTCAACGCCGCGCTTAACCTCGACACCAGAGCGAAGAAATGGAAATATAAATTTAAGTAAATATTTCATCTCCTCGAGTGGGGATCGAACCCACAACCAGTCGGTTTTGCAGTCACACCTCGTGCCGCTGCGCCACGACCGGCCTCTATTGATCTGATTAAATAAAATATTACTAAGAAGAACCACGAAGAACAAGACTTCCGATTTAAAAAAACCGCACTCAAATCGGTTCATTCGTTCAGGAGCTACGGTGCCACGGACAGAGGCACCATACCGAACAAGTGAAACTAAAATAAATATTATTATTATATGAAAAAATTGTATAAAATCGTAATTTTCTTAAAAGACACATGTTGAGATGTGAACGACTACATACCAAATAAAAATCCGGATGCACTTAGAAAACCAAGCATTACTTAATCGAAACTTGTACATAAATTTCGCCGTAACTTCTATCAACATAAAGCTTATAATTGCATATACTTCTGGTACTTCACTTATAAACTAAAACAGGTACCTTAGACCATTTTATTGCCTCAATCGTCCTTAGAACAAGGACTGTAATAGTTACCTTTAGACGTAAGTTAGTTTTAATGTCCCATTCTGTGATAATAAAAAAAAGAAATCATCATAAAACTAAGTGTTTCTTATATATTGTTCTAATAAATTACCAAAAAAAAGTAAATTTTAACGAAATTGAAAAAATAAAATATTGATAAAAAAAAAGGCGACGATAGGTTTTGTATTTCAACAAAGTCCTTAACATTCTCTTTTATAAATAAACCAATATTTCTTTTACACTTTGAAAAAAAAAATCTAATCTATTATATTAATTCTTACATTTAAATCACTAAGTCACTGTATACATAAAAAAATATGCTTAAACTTACCTTTACCATGTAGCTGTTGCCGATTCTCGGTGCCTTTAAGACTTTCAGCTGTATGTAGCAATTCATCTAATTGAGGTTTCTTTTGCTCGAGCTCTTTCAAAACACCCTGTAGATGTTAAAATTGTTAAGAAATTTCCATTTAAAATAAATGTAAAATAAAAACTGTAACAGCTGTTTAAGAATTTCGATGTTTCGTGATGAAAATGTATACTTATTATATTAATATATAAAAATTAAAGAAAATATTAAACTTTATATGTAAGTATTTCATTTAAAATATTTTTTTCTAAATATACAAAAGTCTAAGCATATCGGACGAACTCGTTATTTTCATTTCCTCACTTTTGGAAAAAAACGCGGCGTTATGTTCAGTCTCACAACTCAAAATGTCTCGAAAATTGGACGGAAAGTGGGACCGAAGTGTTTTAACACTTAGTTTTCTCTGTCTTCTCAAATTATATGCGGTATACAGGGTGAAGCTAAATAGGCTAAATAGATATAAATGCTGGGTCCCGGGTAAAATTATTCAATCGATGGAGCTCTACAAATTAGATATCCCGGAGACGGCAGCGTCTCGGTTAGCATAACTACGTCATATATTTTTTTTTCTATTTAAAAATATCATAAATTATTTGTTTGTGATATATTTTTGTAGTAATATATATTTATGCTTTTGGAGCGTATGCAATATATTAAAAGTAAACGTAACAGACGCATTAGCAGTCTAGTTAGTATCCTTTTAGGTAGGCAGAGGGAACTTAAGAGCCTAGTTAACACTTACTGTGTCGTAACAGACACTCCGTTACCAGTAAAACACCGTTCTCCATTTTACGCCAAATTGTAGAGACATTGCATGTTGAGTTCTTTTCCTTGTCTGAGAATCGAACAGATAACCTATCTCGTTTCTGCCTCTTCGCCACGACTGGCCTCAACTCACCATTGTATTGTGACGAAAGTCTTTCATATAATTTTATATTACTTGAATATGAACATAGAGTGTCTGTCTCTACTATGAGATCCATCTAGCGGTGACGACCGGAACTTTTTGGTAATACAAGTTATATACTGACTTTTTTGTACTGTTGTTAAGGATAATAAAGCTAATAAAGCCAATAAATGAAAATAATTTAATTACAATCATTTGCCCGAGTGGATATCGAGCTAGCACCCATCTCGACACTGCGCCATAGTGGCCACAGCTCTATACACCCACTATATGCTAACAATATAGAAAGATCAACAACTTAAAATCCATTCAACAATACACTACTAAGCTATAATCCTCTTTATGTTGGTCTTAGTTCTTTTATAATACAATTTTCGATACAAAATTCTATGAAAAGCTGAAAAGATTTTATGAATCGATAGATACAGCAATTCCAGCCACGATTCTATTACTATAACTATGTTTATTGATGGAGGAGGATTTTGGATAGTCCTAGTAAACTTTCAAATCGTCTGTAACGCGACGGTTGTGAGTTCGATTCCCTGTCGAGGGAATGAATTATTATTTATTAATATTTTCATTTCTTCGCTCTGACACCAAGGCATAAAGCCAAGCGTTGAGTTACGCCATCCAACACGCAGTGCCGAAAATTCAGCTGAGAATGGAGAACGGTGTGTTTTAACACCAGGTTCCGTCTGCCTAACCTGCTGTGTGCGTGATACAGCGTAAAATTGATTAAATTACTTTTTTTTAGTAAATTTTCCGGGGATACTGTTTATTTTTTAACCAGGATCGTCAAGTCTATCTTAAACATTTACTTTAGTTAGTTGAAGAGCAAATCGTTTGAATAGTTTTAAGAAATGCTGTAGGTCTCTACAATCAATACTAGCAATCTTGCTTTGATGGAATTTCTACTAAACGTATTTAATATTATTTTTTGTTATTTGTTTTAGCTTCTCACTGTATCCCGCACTTAGCAGGGTGGGCAGAGGGACCCTAGTCTTAAGACAGTTAACTACTTTCCTCAGAATTTTGGAAGCATTGCGTGTTCAGTGGTGAAACTCAATATGGGAACGATACGTTACTCTTATTATATATCCTAAGTGACAATCGAACTCACAACCGCCACGTTTATAGTCGCACCCTTGTGCTCCTGCACCACGAAAGCCTCAAATTCTAATACTATTTTTGAATATTACGTTGATAGAGATTTAATTATTTCAATTTATCCGCTCTCCAAAAACAATGCGGCGTTGAGTTCCGCCACTCGAAAAGCAGTGTATCGAAATTGTACAGGAACCGGAACCCGTTCCCCACTATCCGCCAAATTGTAGAGGCATTGCGTGTTAAGTGGCGGAACTCAACGCCGCGCTGCGCAGATATAAATATAAATAAATATTTAATTTCCCCGAGTGGGGATCGAACCCACAACCAGTCGATTTTACAGTCACACTTTGAGCCCCTGCGCCACGACTGGCCTACTACTAACGGGTTTTATTACAAACCCTTATTATTTATATTTAAAAAGCTAATTTTGTATATCAGTGAATAAGTAATTAAATATGGATACGATTACGCATGGGTTATGATTTGAAAATGTTACAAAAATCATGAAATTAATTATACAATACAATAGAGAACGACGAGGCGCAGTGGCACAATGCAAGGGTCTAATTGTAACGCGACGCATGTAGGTTCGAATATTGTCATTTCATCGCGCCGGTGTCAAGACAAAAGTTCGGCGTTGGGTTCCACTCAACACGCAATTAAAAAAATCGTTCGAATCGATTTTTTTAATTTGAAAAATTTTGAAAATAATCATTTTCTCTCTGCCTTCCCTGCTATATGCGGGATAAAGGGTGAAGCTTATTTAATTTTAATTTATACAATATATATCTATATGATGAAAAATATATTTAAAAAAACTACGAACGCAAAGATATGAAGATATTAAAAAAAATAAGAAATATTATATAATTAACTCTAAAACAATACGTCCATTTCATTCAAAGGCCATAGCCGGACTGATAACAATCGTTTTACGTTCAGTACTACGTAGCTAGCCGGCGGTTGCTAGGCAACCATCCCCTCTACTTTTAATATTTCAGACAAAGACGCATGCGTGAATAAAAGAAGTTATAGTGTTGTCGGTATTGTTTGTCGATAGCGAAATATCGACTCAATAATTATTGATTTTTCTAACTGTATTTTTTTATGGAAAAAGACGCTATGCAACTGAATTTACGGGTCACCTGATGCTAAGGGAACACCCACAAAGCCGTGTAACACCAGAAAAACTACAGGTGCGTTGGAGGCCTTTGAGATAGAGATAGACACGCTTTTTAAAGGTATTCAAATCCTATCGACGTTGCGTGATTGCGTGGTGCGTGAAAGGAAGTTTCTACTAAGCCGCGAAGAAGAATGGAGTGCCACGTATTAGGCGGCAGGTAACAGGCCAAACAGTTTTTCAGAATACCCCCCAAGATATATGCATGCGGTGGAGAAAGCACAGTGAGGAGACATCTCTGCGCAAAGCCAAAGTGTTAAGTCATTCACAGATCATATGGTCCCCCAACGTTGGAGTCTAATGGGCGGCTGTACTTTATATGCGATTAATTGGGTTAGGCTGATACTGTGGTGCACCACCCCAGAGATGAGAACAATACTCCATGTGAGACCGAACCTGGACCTTATATAGTCAATTCGGTGTTTTGACATAAAACGTTTTGAAGTAATGTCTGGCTCTATTTATGATCCCCAGTTGAGATGGCAATACTCACAGTAACTCGAAACACTAAGGCCCAATTTGCTGATATTGGACACGACTATAAGGTAAGTGTTTGGACAATAGCACAGTTGAATTCCATATTCTTTATTGTTTACCTTCCAATGGACTAAAGTTCGAGAAATCAGTTTACTTTCAGAGTAGGTCTTGTTTCCTTATATATTTATGAACATAAATAAAATTAATTATCTCCATTAATACATTATATTAATGAAGTAAAAATAATGCAAATATATAAATAAAATTTTGGTAATTGAAAAAAAAAACATCGACTTTTGACAACACTAAATTTAACGCATGCGTAAGGCATACCTAGCGAGTCTACATAAAAGATGATTAGCTTTGCATATCAGTCTTTCAGTAGCCTCAAACAAGAGAGGACGTCAAAGGAATGTAAAAGCATGACTTCTATATATTTTAAATATATTATACTGTATATGCTGTAAATAACTAGGAACATGTAGCTGGTTAGGATGGTTTCAAGGCGTCGCAGGATCGAATCCCGCCGTGTTAAAAATTTTATTTTAATATACGTTTTCTAAAATTATTAAAATTATTATTGGAGTGTATCAGATGTTAGGGATCTTTTTTATTTTTTTTTTTATTTTTATATCTCTACATCAGTGGCGTATGCCTATGAGGCTCAATTATTTATTCTTACTAAAGCAGCACCACTAATATAGACAAATATAAGTAAGGCCAGTCATGGCCGTGGTAGGGGAACTAAGTGGACTGTATAACCAACTGGTTGTGGGTTCGATCTCCACTCGAGGAGATGAAATATTTACTTAAATTTATATTTCTATTTCTTCGCTCTGGTGTCGAGGCAAAGCGCTGCGTTGAGTTCTGCCACTCAAACCCAATGCTTCCAGAATTCGGCAGAAACTTGGGAAAGGATTGTCTTAACACTAGGTTCCCTCTGTCTACCCTGTTGTGTGCGGGATAAAGCTTGAAGCTGATTTACCTTATTTTATTTATTCATGTGAAAGAACCGATGAGACGTAGAGAACGATCATATAGAATGCAAAATCTTCCATTACGAAATTAATGACAAACAAATGTAAAAATTAAAAAAATATATATAAATAATAAATATATATATAAATACGTTTTACATCTTATATGATTTTTATACTACATTACACAAGATAGACCGACAGACTATCCACTAGAACCAACTCTGAGGGACTCATTCGCATAAAATTATGATCGATTGACAAATACACCCTAAGGGTGAAATAATAATCGTGGAGCGAATAATAAAATTTACACCCACAGCTATATATACATACATACATATATGTATATATGTATGTATGTTCGTGTTCTTCCCTCTGTACGTAAAAAAAATGCTAATCTTATTTTTTCTGCTCAATCTTGGGATCCCTACTGAAGTACACTTCCCTACATTTTAGATTTTTCATTACTAAAATAAGCTATATACTACTAAAATAACTGCGTACCCAAATGTGGCTTCGCCCGCTTATAATTATCGTATATTATTTATTATAGCAAAATTATATAGTGTAATTTTCAGCGTTACGCTGTATTCGCATACAACAGGATAGGCAGAGGGAACCTAGTGCTAAGACGAAGAACGAAGAAATGAAACTAAAATATAAATTCCCACTCGAACAAATGAAGCCTCGAGTGGGATTCGAATACACAACCTGTGAGTTTATAGTCACACTCTTTTACTCTTGCGCCACGACAAGCCTTCCTTAAGTATCATCGATAATGTATTTTCCAAGATCAACTGAGGTATTGTGTATACAAATATTAGTTATCTTCTAATTGTACGGACTTAAATGTCTTAAAAATCTTTGTATTCAATTAAAAATGGACATATTATAAATCCAATGTGAAAATTATCCTAATAATAATACTAAAGGCCGTCGCCGGCTACTATAACCAAGCAGGTTGTGGGTTCAATTCCTACTCGGGGGAATGAAATATTAAATATTTCATTTATCCCTCTGGTGTCGAGGCTAAACGCGACATTTTGTTCCGCCACCCAACACGCAACGCCTCGATAATTTCGCGAAAAGTGGGGGACGAAAGTGTTTCAACACTAGGTTCCCAGTTTCCCGTCTACTTACACTACTGTTTGCGGGATACAACGTGAAACTTAAAATAATAATAGGTAATAATAATAGTAATATTTTAAAAAATAAATAATACCTTCTGCTTATCCAACTGTAGCAGTATGTCGTCGACATCGCCGACGGCAACTGGCTGAGCTCGCAACATGTCAACTTCAACGGACAACCAGTCACGTATCTAGAAAAAAATATTAATTATTATAACAATAAAAAAAAACTCTACAATATATATAAAAGAATTGTATTAAAAGATTTTTTTTTTTGGATAAAATGCAACGTCAATTTTTTTACTGAAAAAAACATATTCTTTTATTTGGTTATATCTTTTTATAGGAATTTGAATGTCTTAACGCTGGGGTGCCCCTGTCTACCCTGTTGTATGTGAATTATTATTAAAGTGCATCTAGAAAATTTTAGGCAAGATGGCTATCAACTTTAAATATGTGTTTTGGTACTAATTAAATGTTTTGTTTTATATTAATTCTTGATTTTGAAGTTTTAAATTTAAATTGTAAATGGTGCATTGAATTAAAAATTGGCTTCACGCTGTATCCCGCACACAGCACACGGGCAGAGAGAACCTAGTCTTAAGACAGGCGTCTTGTCAGTGGCGGAACTCAACGCCGCCTCAACGCATAATCTAAGTAATGTAAGTTCACAAAATAGCTCTTATTATGGGTTAGATTGAACCAATTTAAGTCATGTAATATGGCTTTCACGAAGGAAAAATTCATCAATTCATCGTAATTCAAAAATTCATCGTTCAAAAAAAAAATTGAAATCATATCAGCTTCACGCTGTCCCGCCCGCACACAGAAGGGTAGGCAAGGGAACTCAGTGTTAAGACACTCCGTTCCCCACTTTCTGCCGAATTCTGGAGGCATTGCGTGTTGAGTGGCAGAACTAAACGCC
>JAATLQ010022943.1:4003-59932 GCA_013421005.1 Heliconius erato x Heliconius himera | reverse complement strand
TAAGTAAATATTTCATCTCCTCGAGTGGGGATCGAACCCACAACCAGTCGGTTTTACAGTCACACCTCGTGCCGCTGCGCCACGACTGGCCTCTTCGTTAAAGCAATACAAAAATATTTTATTAAATAATTTGAACCAGTAGTGTCAGTTGTTGAGATAAGCGCGTTTAACTTAATAGGCTATCCAGCTTTGTTGCTTGCTGGATAGCCTGTTAAGTTGTTAATTGCTTACTAATAGATGAAAGAATTTGTGAGGCCAGTCGTGCCGCAGCTGGTTAAGGGGTTCGATTCCCGCTCGAGGAAATGAAATATTTATTTAAATTTATATTCTAATTTTTTCGCTTTGGTGTAGACTCAAATCGCGGCGTTGAGTTACGCCACTTGGCAAGCAATGCCTTTAGAATTCGGCAGAAAGTGGGGGTTCCCTTTGCCTACCCTGCTGAGTGGTAGAACTCAACGCCGCGATTTACCTAGTTACCAAAACGAGGAAAATAAAAATATGAAATATTTAATTTCCTCGAATGAGAATCGAACCCACAACTTATCGCGCTTGTTCCCATGTGCGACGACTGTCCACACCATTAAATATAATTGAGAAAGTATAAAAACTGTCAAAGAAAAATCAACTCAATCTAAGCCAATTCTACTACCTCGAGCCTTCCAATCCAACAAAGTTGATCGATCAATCTTATCCAGAGAAAAAAAATCTAAACACTATCTCGCTATAACCTAAAAGTATTTTCGGTTAAGAATAAAGATATATATAAAAAAAACCCAATACATATCGGGTTTCAATAACATTATATGGGAAACAATATCGTCATGCGTCGTCGATACCTTACCAACGGTCATCCGGGGCCGCCGTAAACCAAACCCGGGTACCATTCTGAATACTGATTTATAAGCCTATATGTATACGTGAAATATAAGGGTTGGAAGTAGGGATTTGTGATTATTGGGTATAGCGTATGGTTAGTATGACGTAGGAAATAGGTTCGATATGTTCGTTTTGTATGTATATGTTGATACAGTACAAGAAGAGGCTATCGTGGCGTAGAAGCACAAGGTTGTGACTGTAAACGCGACGGTTCTATGTTCCATTCTTATTCGGGGATTATAATATTTAATATTTTTATTTCTTCGCAGTGGTAATAAATCGAAGTGCTGCGTTAACTTTTGTCACTCTTCACACATTGGGTCTAAAGTTCGGCAGAAAGTGAGAAATGAAAGCATATTAATGAAAACGGAGTCTCTTAACACTAGGTTCCCAAGTTCCCTCCGTCTACTCTGATATGTGCGGAACACAGCAGGAAGTTAAAAATCCAGTACAATGTGATACGTAATGTATTATTGCCTTATTAGTTACTCCAAAAAAATATATTGTCATTATACTCCAATTACCTTCTTATTAAATCTATATAAATCAAACTATTATCTTTTATATTAGGCCAGTCGTGACGCAGGGGCACAAAGTGTGACTGTAAACGCGACTTGCTGTGGGTTTGATCCCCACTCGAGGAAATGTCATATTTACTTAAATTTATATTTTAATTTCTTCGCTCTGAAATCAAGGCAAAGCGCGATGTTTAGTATCACCACTTGACAACCATTGCCTCCAGAATTTGGCGGAAAGTGGAGAAAAAAGTGTGAGTGAAGACTAGCTTTCCTTTGCATACCTTACTGTGTGCGGGATACAGCGTGATGCTGATTTTTAATCTTTTACTATTACCATAATAAAAACTAAAATCAATGTCAAAAACATAACCGAAAAAAACTTACGCTATTCAATTCTATACAATTAACACGCTATCAAGAGCGATTAGAATATACCTCATATAATATTGATGAGAAAATATGAGAAATATATGAAATAGAAAATTTAAAATTAAATTTTTTACTTTAATCTATCACAATATGCTTAAAATATAAAAGTGGAGATCAATAAATAATATACATTTTCACTAAACTCCATTTGTCTATCAATTAATATGTTCTATGAATTATTATTATTTTTTTTTGAAAGGCAAAACTCAAAATCGTACTTCGTTTCTTTTCCTCGATTGGGAATCGCATCCACAACCGTCACACTTACAATTATACGCTATCCCACTATACTACGATGACCTCTCTCATAAATATACCTAAATATTTTACTTTTATTCTTGCAAAAAGTAAAACAAACACTAAAAAAACTATAAAAGCCGTAAAGTGGGGAACGGAGTGTCTTAACACTAGGTTTCCTCTGCCTACCCTGCTGTTTGCGGGATACAGCGTGAAGCTTATTCAAAAGTAGAAATAACCCTACAATCAAATATTAAAATTATTTTCCAACCGGTAAAAACACAATAAGCTCACGTATGTTTACAAAGTAAGTACAAAATGGTTTCGCCGGGTGAAGGTTGACGATATTTGGACGACGTGATTTAGATTAAAAACATATTGATTCAGTGTTGCTTTAACATTTGACTTTGTAGGGTGTTTTGTATATATTTAGAAATATTGATATTTTTAGATGATAAAATATAGTTTTGGGAATCACTTTTTTAGTTTCACCTTCAAAGTAGATAGTAGTAGATTTGATTCAGAATTTTAGAATTCTAGATTTTATTTTCTAGACCAGTCGCGGCGCCAGTCGTAAATGTGTTACTTAACGCGACAGGTTGTGGGTTCGATCCCCACTCGAGGAAATGAATAATTTAATTTTCATTTTTGTGCTCTGATGTCGAGGCAAAGCGCGACATTGATTTCCACCACTCAACACACAATGCCTCCAGAATTTGGCAGAAAGTAGAGAGCGGAGTGTCTTAATACTAGGCTCCCTCTACCTACTCCGCTACACGCGGGATGCAGCGTGAAGCGGGAAAATGATTTTTTCTGCAGGCTATAATGGTGGTTTAATATTTTATGTAAAAAGAGCGACTAATTTGAAAAATTATATGACAGTTTTTAGACTAATTAAACTTTATATCTGCACTCTAAACTACTTTAACTACTTAACTCGTGTCGGTGAGACTTAAATCAAAATATTATAATTTAATTTATTTAATTCGTAAGGATTTTAAGTAAATGATTTTTGAATCATATTTAGGTATAAAAGTTTTAAAAGACATAAATTTTCACTTCTAATTTGATTTGCATCAACCCAGATTTGCATAGCACATTAAAGATATGTGGAACCTGAAACGATAATTATATATTATATCTAGAGGTCAAATTTCTAATATACATTTTTTTTCCGTTACTGAGTGACAGACAATGCGCAGACGAAAATGTTATAATTTGAGATTTTAGTTTTTTTTTTCAGCTTCACGCTGTATTCCGCACACAGCAGGGTAGGCAGAGGGAACCTAGTGTTAAGATACTCCGTTCCCCACTTTCCGCCAATTTCTGGAGGCATTGCGTGTTGAGTGGCGAAGTGAGAGCGAAGAAATGAAAATATAAATGCAAATAAATATTTCATCTCCTTGTGTGGGGATCGAACCCATAACCAGTTGATTTACAAACACACTTTGTGCCCCTGCGCCTCTGGCCTCATTTTTAAAGTTAATGGGAAAAATGACTTCCCATATTTTACAGTTTACCCGAACGAAGGTCACGTACTGCTACTATTTTCATATATAAACATTATTTAGATATTTAATTAGAAAATATATATAAAAACGCATCTTTTGCAAAGTAACATTTTAAGGTCAAGCTTTTCAACGATCTCTATTTGGAAAGAGGAGGGTTTAAAATTTATTTCGAATAAAAAGCGAATAAATCTAGTACATTTCCTTAAGAAATCCGGTCTCAAAGGGGAATTGAATAGGCACAGGTCTTGCTCACTGAACTCTGTATTGAATTAATTTCACTAAGGCTAGCTACATACGAGGCGTTTATAATTTTTTAATTTGAAACTACTTATTAGAAAACGTATAAAAATTCTACAGACTATAAGTCAAAAAAAATTGTAAATTCTTACACTCACTTAGGAAAGTGTGGAATAACACTTTAAAAATAATTTGAAACTAAATTGTAAATCTGGTGACATATACGCTTCTTGGATATTATTTTAATAAATATTATTTTTAAAAACATTTGTAAAGATGCGGAATTGAAAAAATAACATTATATGCATATACGAATGGTAAGTCATGTACCCAGTGAGCTGTACACTAATGACTATCACAATTAGTTACAGGTATCACGAAATCGCCATGACACTATACTGAGTACCGCGTACAATGTCTTAAAATTAGGGTCGAAAGTGGGGAAAGGAATGTCTCTATACTATGTTCTCTCTGCTAAACCTACAACCATCGCGTTTACAATCCTCCAGTACTTGTTTTATGGATCATAGTATACTAAAAATAAAATACATTATTAAGTAAACCAATAAAAATGTTTCAACGTCAAGTTTGTATTTAGCCTTACAACTCTTGGCTAAGTCTTGATTATCTAACTAATCTTGTTTTATTATTTTCTCATTTTACATAAAATAATATTTTTAATGTTTATAAATACTAATCTATTAACATTAAAAATATTATTTAGACGTTTTATGAATCGTAAAATAATAATTTTAATTACTTTAATTACTAAAATTTTAATTACTAAAGGATTTTACAAGAATGGAAGCTAATACTATTTCTACTTTATATCAAAATAATTAGCTATACTAGTGTAATTATCAAAATTGCAAAAAATAGAGAACGACGTTTCTTAAAACTAACAAAAAGCTAACTAAAGAAATCGAGTGACCCGTCACTACGTTTCTCTTTCGGACTGAACATATGGTGCATTGTATGTTGAGTGATGTAAACAAGCACTTAAGTCTGTCTAGCCAGACCGGAACGAACAGTCTAATGTGTATAGATTAGGTTGTTTGGATATCTTTTTATTAGTGAAATTATAACTAAAAAAAAATAAACAAATTGCATTGTAGGCAGAGCGAACCATAGTGTAGTGACACTCCGTTCCCCATTTTCCGCCGAATGTTTCGATGCATTGCGTGTTAAATGGCGGAACTCAATGCCAGGCTTTTGCCTTGATGTCAGAGCGAAGAGATGAAGATTATATTAGTAAAGAATAATTCATTCTCGTGACTGTTTATTTTTCTTCGTATTTTATTCGCTCCGAATGGGAATCCAACCCACAACCGTCGCGTTACAGTCACTCTTATGCCCCTGTGTCACGACGGCCTTTGCTTGCAATTATAATTAACTTTTTAATGTCTCAGACTGTATTTTTTTTAATGTCTCAGAACTTTAGACTGCGTGAACCGATTTTGATTTTTTTTTATTTGAAAGCAAGTGCTTCCCGCGTGGGAAGCTAATGCTACAACAACTTTACTACAATACCAAATTACTAAACCTGTTTGTTTTACTTTGCATCGATTTCAAAATTATAAAATGATTTTTTTATTATTTTTGCTTAATAAAATCAAAGTAGGTATTGCTTTATGTAAAATTATTTTTTACTTTGTTAGAAGTCAGTTTTTTTTGTTAAAAATTAATTTATTCTTTTTTTTATAAAACTAGACATAATATAAAATAAAAAGAACTTAGGATGTTTTGAGATTTTCGGATCAAAGCGAAAGAGTCCAAAAATAAAATGATTTAAGTAATAAATTACTCCGGTTCTTTAAATTTAGGGATAAAAGTGAAGCTCAACTGTTTGTTCTTATATTAAGAGTGAAAGAATTTTATGCAATCAATATTATATTTATAATATTTATATGTTTCTTTCAGCTCCACGCTGTATCCGGCATATAGCAAGGTAGGGAAAGAGAACAACGTGAAGTATCCAACCGTTCCCAACGCAAGTGGGAAACAGAATAACCAAAGTACTCTCTTCCCCTATCCTGCTACGTGCGGGATACAGCGTGAAATTAAAAAAAAAACACATGTAAACTCTTTTTACGGAATTCCATTCCCAGTTTTGCCATTCAATACGCAATGTCTCGAGAATTCGACGGAAAATGGGTAACAGTAGTGTCTTACTAATAGGTTCCCAGGTTCCCTCTGCCTACCATGCTATTTACGGAATCCACCGTGAAGCTAAGAAAAAAATGACTTTTATAAGCAGAAGAATGGCCAAGTATCACATTAAGCACATATTTTTGTGTAACGGCCGAATGGAATTTTCAGGAAATTTAATATTTCGCAAACCCCCTGTGTAACTGCGCGGAAAGAGCAAATGTACTGAAAGATATTAGTACGGAGTATCGCAACTGTGTTGGATGTAAACGTTTACTATTTTATTATACAGCTGTTTCTAAAAGTAAAAGATTTAGTTGTCAAGGTACCTACATATCATATCGGTAGGTTGGTATATATAAAATACAAGAATACGGAAACGTTAACGTCGTTAAGATTCTGTTCTTTAATTTTGATAATATTCTATTATTTTTTAGGATTCCGTATCTCAAATGGAACTCAAATGGAACCATTTTAAAATTACTTTGTTGTCGGTCTGCCTGTCAAGACCATTTATCTCAAGATCCCGTGGAGATATCAAGCTATCTATATCTATGATCCCGAGCTGCACATAAAAAAATCTAACTTTTAAGTTACCCTAATTAAAAGATGCTTATATATAGTTTTTGCTGCATTTTGTATGAAATCAGCCGCGTTATCAAAACCTATAGGGTACTTCTCGTGGACCTACAATTATGAAATTTGGTACGAAGTGAGAAATTATAATACGAAAAATCTGAAAGTGAAGTCATCAAGTTGGATTTGAACAAACAAGGTCAAACCTCTAAAACAACAAAATAGCTGAGAAAGAAGAAAATGTAAATCTAGTACAGTATCGCAAGCGAATCGTCGTTCTCAAGTTATAATTTTTGAACTTTTTCACCTTGTTTACTCGAGAAGAAAATAATGAAAAGTAAAAGAAAATCTAAAATCAAATCTGAGCAGCTGTCAAAAGCTAACTTCAAGGCGGCCACGATTCGTCGACCGGACCGATTCTTTTTTAGTAAGCAAGATAAAGATGAAAGAGGGAACGTAATGTTAAGACACTCCATCCCCCATTTTCCGTCGAACTCTTGAGACACTACATGTTAAGTGACGGAACTCAATGCCGCTTTGTCCCGACTCCAGAGCGCAGAAATGAAAATATAAAATAAAGATCCATTCCACTCCACAGTCGCACTTTGTGCCTCTGCGCCACAACTCGCTGATCGAACTATAAGTGAATACCCGCCATACCTGTAATACACTGGTGTCGAAGTGCGCCAGCAGCGCGGCGGGCGAGCTCTGCGACGAGCGACGCCGCGACCTCACCCGTGCGCCCCACTCTGTAACAAAATAGTAATATTTGTTAATTATACTCATATTAATATTATACATATGAATGTAAGTTTGTTTGTTACGCTTTTACGCCAAAACTAGTTAAACGATTTAATCTTGAAACTTTGTATGCATGTATTTAGAGGTATTAGAAACAACATAGGGTACTTAAAAATGTATATTTAAAAAAATCCTATGACTATAGTATAAAAATAAGCTTAAGCGAGCTGTGTTTAAATGTTATGTTATGATTATAAACATAAAAAAATTAATTTATAACGTATTTTAAGAGTTAAATTTCATAACAATTAAGGCTAGAGAAAGTATTTGACTGTACACCTGACTTTAAGGGGTTCTAATCCCACTCGAGGTATGCATACTTTCATTCCTTCGTTCTGGCAAAAGGACAACACAGCGTTAAAATCCGCAACTAATATGCATTATACAGACAGTTCTAAGACTAGGTTCCCACTATATACCGTGCTATAAGGGAAATAGCGTGGAATTCCTCTTTTTTTTTTATTTCTTTGAATTCTTCGAACTTTGACTTACAAAATCGTAGCAAGCTTCAAAAGCGAGCCTAAATATAAGCAAAGGGAAGCCAAAAGTTGTTAACACAATTACTCTTGAACGTGGGAGTTGTTGATTCCCTATAAGGTAACTCTATTTAAAAAGAAAAGAAGTTCTTTCTTAAAGCAGCTGTTTTATTGAGATATATTGGGAGTTAAAAGGAAATATTTCCTTATAAGAATTCTATGTATATAAGGAATTATGTATATATATACGAAACAGAATTTGAACTCGCATCGCTTTTCAATAATCGACAATAATATATCTTTATACTCTCTCCATTTACATTGTTAACCGAAGTATCTTGAACCTCGGAAGCATTCCGGGCCTAGTCGTGGCGCAGAGGCACGAAGTGTGACTGCAAAAGCGACTGGTTGTGGGTTCGATCCCCACTCAAAAAATGATTATTTAAATTTATATTTCCATTTCTTCGCTCTGGTTTCGAGGTAAAGCGCGGCGTTGAGTTCCGCCACTCAACACACAATGCCTTCAGAATTCAGTAGAAGGTGGGGAACGGGGTATCTTAACACTAGGTTCCATCTGCCTACCCTGCTGTATGCGGAATACAGGCTGAAGCTGATTTTTATTTCATAATTATTTATCGTATATTTTTATACCACGATATTAGAAAATAAGGCCAATTCGTTTACGTACGGATAACGTATTTAACTAGATTATTTCACGCTGGGATGAGAAGCTTTTAAATTCACGCTCGATTTTGTGGTGAAGTTTATTGCATTTGAACGTGGTGGTGGCGGATTCAAAACGGTAAAATATTTATTTTGAAAGCTATTTTTAGGGTTCCGTACTTTAAAAGGAAAAATGGGACAAAGTGATCCTCACTTTGTTGTTTGCTTACGAGCGAACATTTGCTATACAAATAAAGGAAAGAAATTCGAAAAAATAAATTAATTTAATTGTATTACAGACAAAAACTATTACAAACTCATATAAAAACTAAAAAAATCAACTTCACGCTGCATCCCGCACACAGCAAAGTAGGCGGAGGGAACCTAGTATATGACACTCCGTTCCCCACTTTCTGCCGAATTCTGGAGGCATTGCAAATATTTCGTTTCCTCCAGTGGAGATCGAACCCACAACCGCTCTGGTGTGACACGGAGTGTCTTAGCACTAGGTCACCTCTGCCTACCACGCTATGTGCGGAATACAGCGTGAAGCTGATTTGATTATATTTTTATATATACAAGTATAATCTATAATACAAAGTAAATAAGGCACTCTCAGTTAAACCGGTACACTAGTATTTAACACTAAGTTAAGACTATTAACACATAATCTACATCCCTCTGTTATCTCCCCTAAAGCTCCTAAATGAAGGATGTTCCCAACCCTTTCAGGATTAATAGGTATTTGTAATATGGTGGATGCGATTGTATGATTTACACTTTTTAAAGTATCTTGCACACAGCAAGGCAGAGGGAACCTAATGTTAAGACACTCCGTTCCTCTCTTTCTGCTGAATTCTGGAGGCATTACGTGTTGAGAGGCAGAACTCAACGCCACGTTTTCCCTCGACACCAGAGCGAAGAAATGGAAAAATATAAATTGAAATAAATATCTCATCCTCTCGAGTGGGGATCGAACCCACAACCAGTCGCTTTTACAGTCACACTTTGTGCCCCTCCGCCACGACTGGCCTCTATTTTAACTCTATTTAGTTTTTTTGATTTCTAATTTATAGTGTAATTTATATGTTAAATTATATATTTTTTTGGCTTCACGCTGTGTAGATAGAGGAAACCTGGTGTTAAAACAATTCCTTTCAGACCTTACGTCCAATTTTCGAGGCATAGCGTATTGTGCGGCTGAGCTCAACCTCGTGCTTGCCTCGTTAAGAAGAAATAAAAATATTAAATATTACATTCTCCCGAATGGGAATCGAACTCACAACGGTCTATATCTCTAAATATATTTTTTTTTAAAAAATCACATAGTAAAAATATAATTAATATAAAAAATATTATTACGGAATATCCATTATATCCTTTCGTATCCAGTGGTGATAAACAAAGGACAAATCCGATCATTTATGCGTTTGTATATGGATAACTATAGACATAACTTACTTATATTCTGATGATAATAAAATATGAGGCCGGTCGTGGCGCAGCGGCACGAGGTGTGACTGCAAAACAGACTGGTTGTGGGTTCGATCCCCACTCGAGGAGATGAAATATTTACTTAAATTTATATTTCCATTTCTTCGCTCTGGTGTCGAGGTTAAGCGCGGCGTTGAGTTCTGCCACTCAACACGCAATGCCTCCAGAATTCGGCAGAAAGTGGGGAACGGAGTGTCTTAACACTAGGTTCCCTCTGCCTACCCTGCTGTGTGCGGGATATAGCGTGAAGCTAATAATAAAATATATTTTTTAATCCTGGCGTCACAGCGTCAAACTATAAACGCGACGGTTGCAAAAAGCGCGGTGTCGAGTTCCGCCATACAGGGCGCAATGTTTCGGAAATTAGGCAGAAGAAGAAGAAGAAGAGTTTTTTTTTTACTTTCTAGACATTGCTTATTGATCGGTACAACTTGTTACTCTCCAGTATGTCAATATCTCAGTTTTCAAAGTGGATATCGAACCCACAACAGTCGCGTTTACAGGACACTGTAGCTGACTGCCTCAATGCTCATTCTTAATAGCGATTAACGATATCGTATTAAGTAAATGTTTGGATTACAACAGCTACGGCTTTGTTAAACACGACTTATCTATATCTTTACACAATAGAACGCCTTAGTGGCGCAGTGGCGGCTTATTTCATTTCTTTTTAAATGAATATGATAGTGGGATCAAATCCAACGTAAAAAAGGATTTTCTTTAAATATTAGTTGCTAGTGGAGATAGAAGCGAGATCTATTACTCTATATTGGACTATGTATAAAATATTTTTTATAATATTATTACTACTTTATGTATAAAATATATCCTGTATTTATATTGAGGTCGTCGTGGCGCAGTGGCAGTGTCTTTTATTGTACTAAACGCGACTGTAGTGGATTCGACGGGATCGAGTATAGGGTATATAATGATTATATTAAATTATTATTATTATTAAGTCCTTCTTGTAGACAAAACGTGGTGTTGAGTTACGCCACTCAACGCGCAATACCTGGAAAATTGAACGGAAAGTGAGGAACGGAATGTCCTAACATAAGATTACCTCTACCTAACCTGCTATGCGGAAAAACACGTGAAAATGGTTTTTTATCTCCTATATTTTAGACAATTGTCCTACATTGGATCTCAACAGAAAATTCAAATGGAAAAACAAAATAAAAAGTTGAGTATTCTCAGTACGACAGAAAGCTGACGTCGTCGGTTCGGAAGGAAGTTCCGTTGGGAGGAGTCGACGAGAAAATCAACAGTTGCTCTTTTAAAATGTTATATTTTCTATCATTTTTTTATAAAAAAAATAGTCGTTCTCGCAATTGTTTGATGAAATAGACTTTAAGACGTAAAATACCAGTTCTTTCCCGTTTCTTACTATTTAAAAAATAATGATCAACTTCACGCTGTATCCCGCATACGGCGTGGTAGGCAGAGTGAACCTAGTGTCAAGACACTCCTTTTCTCATTTTTCGCCGAATTCTAGAGGTATTGCGTGCTGAGTGGCGGAACTCAACGCCACGCTTTGTCTCGACAATAGACCGGCGAAATGGAAATACAAATGAAAATAAATATTTCATTTCCTCAGATAGGGATCGAACCTACAACCTGTTGCGTTTACAGTCACACTTTGTGCAACTGCGCCAAGGCTATCCTTAGTTTAATTTATAAGGAAAAGTTCTTCTGTGCGTTATCTGTCAGTTAGAAACACAAGCTTCACGCTGTATCCCGCACAAAGCCCGGTAGGTAGAGGGAACCTAATAGGATATATCTACCACTCTATAGATACTACGAAAAAAATATTTAAAATAGAAATGAAACAAAATTTAAAACAAAATACAAATGAATAATAGAAAGTCGAAATTAGAAATGTTCGAATCCAAACTGAACTCCTTACAGTCACGTATCTCATTAAAAAGATGTGCGGAATACATTTGCTTATTACTTTCAATATTGATATGGAGAAAAGTATACTTTAATTTTATGTTAATAAAGTTCATTTTCATATAACTGGTAGATAGTTAGAGACAGGTCGTGGCGCAGGAGCACAGAGTGTGACTGTAAACGCGACTGGTTGTGGGTTCGATACCCACTCGAGGAAATGAAATATTTATTTAAATGTATATTTTCATTTCTTCACTCTGATGTCAAGGCAAAGCGTGGCGTTTATTCAGCCACTTAACACGCAATGCCTACAGAACTCGACGTAAAATGGGGAACAGAGTATCTTATCACTACGTTCCCTCTACCTACCCTGATGCTGTGTGCGGTATACATCGTGAAGATGATTTTTTTTTATAAATAATAATAGATTCAATTCTCAATAGTTTAAAAATTAAAGTACTTTTCTCTTTTATAGTTAAACATTATCTAGTAAATTATTACAAGAGAAGTTGGCCGTCATGGCCTATGATGATTGTGGCTTCGATTCCCACGAACTAATTAAAACAAAGGACAGTTACGGCACTAATCAACAGGTAAGGCAATATCTCGAAAAATGGGGAGAAAAATATGGAACGGAGAGTGATAACACTGGGTTCCCTCTGCTATATACTCGATACAGCAGAAACCTACAAAAAAAATACCCAGACTGTCTTTCGTATTAAACTAATGGAGAATGGAGAATTTGAACACACTTTATTTATAAAAAAAACGATATCCCAACAACTTCTTGTATTAAACTTATGAATAACAAGTATATAGGAAGAGTTCAGAACAACACAAAAATATTATAAGAATAGAGACACTAGCGCTATACAAATAAAGTTTAATTTTGCTTGCTCTATTTTAGTTGGTACTGTATAGTACTGAGGTGAAAATAAGCAAAGTTTGGCAAGTTCCATTCAGTGGAATCGTCAGATAAGCCAAATTGTTAGGCGTTATCATCACGTTTTACGATTATGTTGGTTTGTAGGTATTTTTACTTAATTAAAAATATATAAAATGTTAATTCTAATTCGCGGCGTTGAGTTCTGCCACTCAACACGCAATGCCTCCAGAATTCGGCAGAAAGTGGGGAACGGAGTTTCTTAACACTAGGTTCCCTCTGCTTACCCTGCTTTGTGCGGGATACAGCGTGAAACTGATAAAATGTTAATTGAGGCCAGTCGTCAAAAGCGTGATATTGTAAGCGCGAAAGGTTGTGGATTTGATTTCCAGTCGAGGTAATGAAGTATTTTATATTTTGATTTCCTCGTCATGGTAACGTGGCATAGCGCGGCGTTGAGTTTCGCCAATCAACACGCAATGCTATTATACAAAAACTGGGCGAAAAGTGGGAATGAGAAGTGTCTTAATGGGTGGCTTTAGATTAGGTTCGTATGGAGGAAATTAATTATTTTCACATCTTCGCTCTAGTCCTTACCAGAAAGACTAAACGCGGCGTTAAGTTTCACCATTTGGTACCAAATATCTTGAAACTTGAGCGGAAAGAGAAAAAAAGAGACTCTCTCTCTCTCTCTACTCTGCTATGTTAGATAAACAGATTTACAACTAACATAGGTAAGTACTCGTATATTATAATATCACAAAAACAGATAACATTCAGAGCATCAAATTTCATTTCCAATTTTCGATGATTTTTGTATAATTCAAGTATTTGGACAACAGTTTGAGACGAAAATAGATCATAAAATGTTTCACCACTAACATCTTTCATTTTATTTTATAAATCCTATTATACATAATTTTTAAGCTTCACGCTGTATCCCGCATATAATAGAAAAGTCAGAGGGAACCTAGTGTTAAGGCAGTCAATTCGCCACCTTCTGCACATAATATAGAATTTGTATCAAGAAAATAAAAACACTTAATACCCCAAACGGAAATCGAACCCGTCAACCCTCTAACATAACCTCCACAATTTGTCAAACAAATTATTTCGGGTGCTCACGTTCACTCGTAAGCGTGAATGTCTCTATCACGCATCACTTGTTCTGGAATCAGGTCGCTTCACACCCCTATCTTCAGAACCAGTGACTCTATCTACTTGTTGTAGCTGGTAGCATGTTTCAATCGATCTTTTGAGTGTTTAAACCTTTTATGTTTACGTTTTTTTTAATATTTTTGGTTTAGTTTTCACGCTGAATCCCGCACACAGCAGGTTATAGGTTACAAGGCAACCTGGTAATTTAGTGTTAAGACACTTCTATTCCCTATTCTCCGCTGAAGTCTGTGGAGTGGCGAAACTCAACGCCGCGCTTTGAACGTAGACAAACGTCTCTCAAAATATTTAAAAAGTGGAAAAAGAGTATTGTGTCATTAGACTCATAAGATCATCTTTAATTAAAAAAAAAACACATCCTTCAAACAATTTCAATAACGTATGAAACATTTTTATATTATATAGTAGGTTTTATTACGCATTCTTTTCTCTCGAACTTGGGCTTGGCTTAATTAAAATTCTTTTGGAGAAAAACTTGAAAATTGAATATTCAAAGGACAATGTACAGAATAAGTATAGTAAAAACTTAACAAGCGCGAGTCGGGCTCGCCCACCGAGAGTTTCGTATAAAAATTGGAGTGCTTGAACTTTTTCTGAAATTTACCCCCCTTTTGAAGCTATTATTTTTATAGAATTTAATTACAAATGTATAATTTTCAGATTTTTTTCCTAAACTAGTACTACCTGTAGATGCTAGCTGCCAAATTTCATAATTCTAGGTCAACCGGAAGTACACAATTAATTTTGATTTCCTTTATAAATACGCGTTTCTTGTGATATAAACGGCCATATCTTCTTTTAAAGTAAATGTAGCAATACAATTTTTCAGGAAATTAAGGGGCCGTAGATCTGAGTATATGGTTTAAACTTCAACTCTATATCTCTAAGTGTTCTTGAGATAAAGGCTTTTGAAAAACAGACAGACGGACAACAAAGTGATCTTATAAGGGTTCCTTTTTTCCTTAAAAGGTACGGAACCCTAAAAATGTATATAACTTTACAACAACGTTCCGCTAGTTAAAGTTATATAACTATGTAACTTTAACTAACGGAACTCAACGCCGCACTTTATTTTATTTTTTTCTTAGACAGAAGGAACCGACAACCGTCGCGTTTACAGCCAAACACTGTACCAACGGTCTCAATCAATTAATCGCATATTTCAAATTCTATTTTCTATTTTCACATCTAAAAGTCATTTACAGAAATTATTTCGTTTTTAAGTTCAGCTCAAACAACATTATCAAATAGTTGAGTTGTCAACATCTCAAACGTCCCATCTCTTAATGCAAATTACACGAACTACCAGCACGCCGATAAAACACGGATGCTGGAGCTATTCACGAGATAAAGGAAGTACACTGGGTCCAAGTATTTTTTACTTATATAATATTTAAGCTTTTTTTAGTCTTCAGATTTTTTTAAGCTTCACGCTATATCCTGCACGGTAGGATGAGGGAGCCTGGAAACTTAGTGGAAAAATACTCCGTTCTATTAAGACACTTTCGTATTGCGCGTTATGTGGCGGTTCTCAAACGCGGTTTGCCTCGACACCAGGGCAAATAAATGAAAACATATTATTATATTAATATTCTATTTTCCTGGAATCGAACCCACAACCCGTCGCGTTTACAGCCACACGTTTGTGCCCCTGCGCCATGAATGGCCTCGAATTTATTATTTAAAAAAAACTGTTTTTTTTTTAAATCTCTCATAGCATCCCAACTCAACAAAACCAAATGTATTCCTGGCAGTAAACAGCAGCGATGAGCGCCATCGCCACTTAATCGACTCTAGTCTACGGCTGTTAGCATTCGCTTGAACATCGGTTTGGATTTTAGAGATAATGGAATGTATATATATATTCTCTGTATAAAAAATCAAATCAAATCAGCTTCACGCTGTATCCCGCACACTGCAGGGTAAGCAGAGGGAACCTAGTTTTAAGACACACCGTTCGCCATTTTCCGTCTAGTTCTGCAGGCGTGTAGAGTGAAAATATAATGTAAATAAATATTTCATTTACTCGAGTGCGGATCGAACCCACAACCAATCAATTTCACAGTCACACTTTGTGCCCCTGCGCCACGACTGATCTCTCTGTTTCTGTAGAGAAGTGAAATAAATAAATGAAAGAAAGGAAACAATGAAACTAATATTTCAAAGTAAGAAATTCTTGTTATCTATAAGAATGAAAGATGTAATGTAGATTATAATATTATTTCTTTGCATTTTTTTATTTTTATTTTGAGCAAGCTCAGAGGAATACATTATTTTAATTTGCTTGCTCTGGTAAGAAAATAAAACGCGGCGTTGAGCACCACTCAAAACAATGTCACGAAAATTGGGCGAATCGTGGTCAACGGAATGCCTTATACTAGGTTCCCTTTATAATGCTTAATTTGGGATACAGCGAGAAGCATAAAAAAAACTATATTTTATGACGTATCGGGATATTATTAGATTGTAAGCGCGACGGTTGTGGGGATTCCCACTTGGGAAATGAAATATTTTACTTAAGGTTCCCAGGTTCCCTAAAAACAAAACAAAGTAAGGAAAGATTGTCACTATATAGCACACAATGAAAAGTACGATACAATAAAAAAAGTGGAATAAAATTAGCTTTACAGCTTTGCTTTACTCGGTTGAGCTTTTATAAAATCACACTCCATAATTGATCTTGTTAACAGCCCTAGGTAATAAAATGTAATAGGATGCTTTTACACCCCTTGTATGTGGAGGGAAGTCATTTAATTTTTTTTTCTTTTGATATATTTCACGCTATATCCTGCATATAGGGAAGGCAGGGGGAACTTAGTGTTAAGACACTCTGTTCCCTACTTTACGCAGAATTTTCAAAGCGTTTTGAGTGGTGGAATTCATTCTAAAAGTATATTACGGTGCTGTAATGTGTAGCGTTGTGTTCCGCATTAGATACGTGGCTTAAGATTATAAGTTCAGGTTCAGACTGTCTCCCACATAGAGCAAGGTAGACAGAGGGAGCCTAGTGTTAATACACTCCGCTCCACACATCCCGCCAAAATCCTGGAGGCATTGAGTTTTGAATAGCGGAACTAAACGCCGCAAGATTAAAACATGTAAGTTACCTTTTTTATATGTTAGAAAGCAAATTTTTATATTTGCAAAAGTTTTATGAATATGCGATGAAACATTAAATAAAAACACGATTTTGTTTAGATTTTTTGGTTTTGAAAATTTTTCTCTCGCTGTTTCCTTTCATTTTGCAA
The DNA here is from genome assembly GCA_013421005.1 of Heliconius erato x Heliconius himera. Taxonomy (NCBI): domain Eukaryota; kingdom Metazoa; phylum Arthropoda; class Insecta; order Lepidoptera; family Nymphalidae; genus Heliconius; species Heliconius erato x Heliconius himera. The sequence continues at coordinate 42,766 of JAATLQ010022943.1, read as the reverse complement.
AAAAATGTATGGATGCCTAATTTCAACATTGCTATCTGCGTATAGCGTAGCGTGGTAATGTTTACAATATGTAAATTCACGCTTTTTCCCGCATATCCCTCTGTTAACTCTGCCTTCTCTATGGTCTTATAACATTTCCGTCTACTTAAATTAATCTTATTACCTTCTCCATTTTCCGACAAACTTTGGAGACGATGCGTGTTGAATAGCGAAACTCAATGTCACTCTATGCCTTATAGAGTAGGGAAAGAAAAATATTTAGAATATAATCAATCCCCTAGTCAGAATCGAATCTACAATCAATCGCTGTCCCACTGCGCTAAGACCGCCTTAAGAGGTTATCGTTTGAGAAAATATTAAAAAACCAATAGCGAAGACTATAATTATTTAATATTAAGCTGCCTGGTAATACTAGATACCAGTGAAAATAAAAAAAAATCTTCTTTCTATAACAACCCCCTTCTCAATTCCAACAACCAATTACAATAAAAGCACAAAAAAATTGAACCTTATACCTTCAGAATAAAAGTTCGTATTAAAATAAGCTTATAATTAAACATTGAAACAATGTAATAAAGACTTTACTCCTTTGAAATAAAGCCTAAAATAGTTAGTACTATATATTTTTTGGGTACAAAACAAGAAACACCAGGCAAATTGTAGTGAAATGAAATGGAAGCGTAAAATACGTATATTAGAATGATCTGAATACGTTTTATAAGTTGAGACGTTTTTATTATAAAAACAAATATGGCGCTGTAGTCACTCAGTTTGGATAAGCTTGACTGATTTTGGTAAATGCAGGTTCAAATACGACTTGGGGTTATATATATTTTATTATGTACTGTGATGGCGTAGGAGTATAGCGTCTGAATGTGAACGTGACGGTTATGGATTATTTTAAATATGTCGTTCCGGTAACACGACAAAGCGCAGCGTTGAGTTGCGCCTCTTAACAGGCAATGGTTCGAGATTGAACGGTGTGTTGGAACGGAGAGCCACAACGCTAGCTTCTCTCTGCTTACTCTACGATATGCAAAATACAGTTTAAAATTAACAAAATTTATGTCAAGGACATTACAAAATTTCTTTTTTGTTTCACTTCACAATAAGAGACTTCCATTCACCACTCTCCGCCAAAATCTGGAGACATTACGAGTGGAATGGCGCAACTTAACGCCGCCAACAAAATTATTTTCACTAAAATATACATCTAAAACCAAAATCCCAAAAAAATGCTAAAAAAAATGTCTTTTCCAGGTACAACACCACCTGGCCTATATAAGACGTAATTCATGTTGACATAAAGGAAGGCCAATCTGACATTTTCGTTAGACACAAAGCCGTCGTTTACTTCCTCGCGCTGACGTTCTAGAGTCACGGGCTAAATGACTGCAAAAAGTTCACGTTTACTCTAGTTAAGTAAATATTTTGGTGATTTAACTTAACATTTTAGTATTTGATTTAACGTAATATTTTGAGGCCCGTCGTGGCGCAGTGGCACGAAGTGTGACTGTAAAACCGACTGGTTGTGGGTTCGATCCCACTCGAGGAGATGAAATATTTACTTAAATTTATATTTCCATTTCTTCGCTCTGGTGTCGAGGCTAAGCACGGCGTTGAGTTCTGCCACTCAACACGCAATGCCTCCAAAATTCGGCAGAAAGTGGGGAACGGAGTGTTTTAACACTAGGTTCCCTCTGCCTACCCTGCTGTGTGTGGGATACAGCGTGAAGCTGATTTCATTTAATTTAATTTTTTATAATATTGTTTCATCATTCTGGATTAAGGGTAGGTTGAAAATTATGTTCTTTTTTCTACTTTCACGCTGTATACCGCATGTTCGAGGAAGGAGCCTATTGCTAAGACACTCCGTTCTTCCCAACCACACTCTCATGTACAGAGTGTTTATGTCAAAGTTATTTAACAATTAGGTATATATATATGTACCAATTTATTTTAAAATATTTTAAGGTTTTATGATGCAACAAATATATATTGTTTACAGGCAGAACTCAGTTAAGAAGAACTGCTCAATTTCCGAGTTGAAAAAACAAACAAGCAGAATCGAACCCACAACCGCCGCGTTCACAGTCACATACTGTGCCTTTGTGCCACTAAACATCTTACAAATAAATCAAACCCACTAACAATATAAAACTGTACCAAAATCATTTAACTTGCTTTTTTTACCTGTTCTGCGGACAGTATGTCCCATACCCATACATACATACATAGGTAATTAATGAGACGGTAACCGAAATATCTACACGATATTTCGAAATTCCGGAATTCGGACTCCAGACAAGAATTTAATTAGAACGCGACGTGAAAAATGGCTCCTAATAAAATGTATTAGAGTGAAGTAAGCATACGTTTGTATGTATTTTGCCTAAATATGGTAAATTAGCTTCACGTTTTTCCCGCGAAACGGGGTAAGCAGAGGGAACCTGAGGGGTTAAGGCACTCCAACACCAAATCACCACCATCGTATTTTCGGGACATTTCGGGGCATATTCGTACTGTTCTAATAAGATAATTATTGACAATTTCAATGCCAAATAAAAGTAACAAGAAACGCTTCTTCATATTCTTAACTAATCTTACTGACTAAGTTAGGTTCTACTTAACATAGATAGATAGGCAGAAGGAACCTGGGAAACTAGTGTTGAGACACTTGATTCCAATTAAGACACATCCCTCACACGCAATTCCTCGCTTTACCACGACACTTGACACGAAGATACGAAAATATTTAACATTTCATTTCCTCGAACAAGAATCGAACCGACAACCTGTCTCCTACAAGCACACGCTTGTACCCCAGCGCCTACAAAATACAAAATAATACAAAAAAACTTCACATTTGACATTTTACATTTTACAATAAGACTGGAAAGACCGAGAGGCTCTACTTTTCATAGTACAGCAAGTAAGTAATTAGCATCGTCTAAACGAGTCTTAACGCTGTTCGTAATGGGCGGCATTCTGAGAACCTGCCCCTGTACTATAATGGTATACATATTTTAATTAGAGCCTCAGTAACTGAAGGTAGTATTATATTAGAAATGATAATTATATATTATTTTTAGTTATTTTTTTTGTGTTAGGTATAGATATTATAGAATTATTGATAAATTTTAGTATATTTGTTTTAATTTTATGCTATATTCCGCATATATTAGGTTGGGTGAACTTGTGAACCTAGTGTTAAGAAACTCCGTTCTCGTTGAGTCGTTGAGTGGTGGAACTCAAAGTCGTAATTTAACTATAATGTACATAACTAATGGAATAAATTAAGTTAAAACGTAGTTAATAGATCCAGTAAAATAGTCCCGTAATCGACCTATCAATCAACCATTAAATATTTGTCAATCAGTCAGTCAAATAATAATGAAAATTAAATCTTATTAATAAAAGAGGCAACTCAAGATAGATCTTAAACTTGAGAGCGATTTATAAATACGGACCTTAGATTAACTCATATAATTTATAAATAAAAACGGCATCTCAAGATCGATCTCAGACGTGAGAACCATTTACAAATACAGGCATAAATATAAGTAAATGACCCAGTATAGTTCATCACAATTTTTATAATTTATTCTCTTCAAAACGATAAAATCGCTTTACTAAATAGAGAAAAAAAAATGTACCACAATACATTAATCACGATCCATAAACTTTACTTTTATATAAAATATTATTTTACAGTTTGAAGTAGAAACAAACTAAAAGCCTATGCGCGTATTCTATTACGAGAAAACATTAAGTTTATATTAAAAGAATTGCTATTAAAGTATGAAAAATAATGTAGGTCTGTGTGCTTTACTTGCCCCATTTAGAATAACGGAATGAAACGTAAAAATGTTTCTTTATAAATAGAAATAAATGTGAGTGAAATTGAGGCCAGTTGTGGCGCAGAGGCGTAATGTGCGACTGTAAGCGAAACAGGGTTGTGGGTTTCATTCTCACTCGAGGAAATTAAATATTTATTTTTTTCATTTCCTTGATCGGGTCCGGAATTCAGCTGAAAATGGGAAACGGAAGTATCAGGATCCCTTTGCTTACTCTACTATGTGCTAAAAAAATGAGGCCGTCGAGGCACACTACTGTAAAAGGTTCCCACAATCGATTTCAATTCCCACTCGAGAGTATAATCATATAATATTTATTTTACCGTCCCCTATAAACAGACAAGACGCGGCTTTTTGTCTCGAAAATAACGCGGAAAGTGGAGAACGGAGTGTCTTAACACTAGATATATATTTCCTATTCTGAAAAAACTTAAATCTGTTATTTTTACATGGAGGCATTAAAATCTTTTCTATTAGAACCCTAAAAGGAATTAAGTTACTTTGAACAAACACCTGCGTTCATCGTATGATTAATAGCTGAAGCATTTTACAACATTTCAGTATAACGTTTACTGTTTTTAATTATATTCCTTCCTTTTTTTGTTATCGTGTATAAATATCTACATATTTTATTTCTGATTTTCACGCTGTATCCCGCATATAACTGCGATTAACCAATTTTCGAGATATTTCGTGTTGCAGCAGAACTCTACACAACGCTTTGTCTTTTTCAAACAATGAAGAGATGGAAATATAATTTGTGAGAGTGCACAATCACTTAGTATACAGAAAACATGAGTAAAAAAGAGACTATCTGTTACACATTAAGGTACGCAACCTAAACTTGAGTGGCAGAACTCAGCGCCGCGCTTTCCCTCGACACCAGAACGAAGAAAGGACAATATTAAATATTTCATTTTCTCAACTAGGATTCGAACCCACAACCAATTGGGTTACAGTCCCCTTGCGCCGCAGCCTAAATACATAAAATACATCTAAAAAAAGATATCCATTAGAGTAAAACTCACAATTTTAATTTGAATTTCACTCGGAATATTTAACAATTGATATCGATACTAGTACGTATTTGTGTCAACGCAACAAAAGCGAGTATTTCTCGACCACCGAGCCTTTTGTACTACAAGATGATCATTTCAGAACTGCATTTTTAGGTCAACTGGTAAAAAATGAAACAATATAGGTATCTCGGATTGATATTATGAAAACGAATTATTTTTTATTAATGTCTAGAGGGTCGTAGCGCAGGTGGTATGCATGTAAACGCGACTGGTTGTGGGTTTGATTCCCACTCGAAGAAATGTAATAAGTATTTAATATTTTCTTCGCTCTGGTGTCGAGGGAAAGCGCGTTGTTGAGATCAGCTTAATACAAAATGCCCCCAAATTTCGGAAAGTGGATAGTGGAGTGTCCTAACACTAGGCTCTCTTAGCTTACTCGGCTACATGTGGGATACAGCGTGAAGTTGAAAAAAATATGTCTAACTACAAGGTAGTGAGTTCTATTCTGACTTCTGACTTCTGATTCTAATCACTATTGAGAATCACTAGTTGGACCGGAAAAAGAGTGATTTGTCACTCGACTCTCTATATCTAACTTATTATTACTGATTTAAGCAAAGTAAAAAAATAGTAAATCATTTTAAAAATATTTACATTTTGATTTAATATCTATCCTTTACAACTTTAATTTCCATGTTTATTTCTTTTCCAAGTAATTCATATTATATAATTTTGGGTAAAATCTTTAATATTAAATATTAGAAACTAGCTAACATTTAAGAACGTTATATAGAAACCGCTAGCTCTTAAATTCCATTAACAAAATTCACAGACGACCTCGATCGACTGTTGTAGTTTTTGTTCTGTAATACTGAAACGAAATGAAATACTAAGAAAGAAATTTCATACAATGTATATGTAGGTACGTATATCTGTATGTATATTTTCGTTGTCAAATTCAAATTTTAAGTGAAAACCATAATAGAACGTTGAATTTTTCTTTATGAAATGAATTAGTTTTTTTTTAATAAAAATATTTAAAAATATAGCTTTTTTTTCATTAGTTTCTTTGTTAACTGTTATATACTTTTATTTTTATGTAAATAATATATTTTAGCATATCTAAGTATTTTTACTATAATAAAAACACCACGGTTTGTTTTACCAGAGTGGAGAAATTAAAATTATTCACTCACCCGACTAGAAATCGAACCCACACCCATCGCTAACAACCGGCCACTATTTGGCTGAGCCACGATGTCTTAAAAAAGCATTCTCAGAAAAAGGAATCGAATCTACACACATTAAAAACACAAAGTTGGCGACAACCAATATAAAAAAAAAAACAAAAATATTTCAAAGGGAAAGCAAAAAGACTTCCCATTCAGAACTTCCTCCTGTATTCCTTTTACGCCGTCTTAGATGTTTGTAGATGCCTAGCGTGTCCTTTCCAACCTATTTACTTGAAAGACATATTTTGTACCGTAGAAGCCTTCTAGGCCAGTCGTGGCGGGAGGGCAGAAAGTGTGAGTGTAAACGCGACTGGTTGTGGGTTCGATCCCCACTTGAAGAAATTAAATATTTAATAATATATATATATATTTTATTTTTCCGCTCTGGTGTCGAGGCAAAGCGCGGCATTGAGTTAAAATTCGGCGGTAAGTGGGCAACAGATTGTCTTAACACTAAGTTCCCTCTGCATACCCTGCTGTGTGCGGGATTCAACGTGAAACTGATTTTTGAAGCTTTCTGCTTTCATTATTCTTTTTAGTCAGATATCAGTCAGATATGGGTGAGTTAATTGTGAACCTGTACAGTACAGGTACAGTGTACAGGTATGTATATAAAATGAAATGAAATTAGTTTACGAAAAAAATACTTTAGGCGCTGACTCTAACTAGACAACCAGAAAGAGAAAAATAATTTTTTGTCCAGTTAATTTCAAATTAATATTATAACATATCAATAGAAATCGAACCTACAACCGTCGTGGATAAAGGCTGTCCGACTGCGTTATTAGTTACAACCCAAATAGATAAAAATATAATCTTTTGATATGAGAACATAAATCTACAAAGTATACAAAGTGAGCACAGGTAGCTATTTGACTGGGTCTTTAATATCCTTGGATTTGACACCATAATCCCGAAATAATCTATCTTTTTCAATATTTTATCTTTTATTCATACTTTTTGGTAAGGTTCTTTTGTGTAATGCAGGGTGGTGGAATGGCAGAGTGACCTGACTCACTTCTCTCCACCTCCGATTACAGTGACGATAAATTCCGAGACAAAGCCTGTTAAGTGGCTCAGCTCAACGTTTTTAAATTTTTTAAGTGTTATTCCACACTTACAAAAGAAAAATACTTATTAAGAAAACGTATTAAAAAGTAAACGTAGCGGGATTTGAACACGTGCCTCTTTGGAAACCGTCCAAGCGCTCTGACCAACTAAGCTATACGAACGAATGGCTTAGTTGGTCAGAGCGCTTGAATTAGTCTAGGGGCGAGGGACTTTGGGAAGTCCTCGCCCCCTTTCAAGGGACGAGTGTCGCAGGCGTGCGCGCCTCTTAGACGATGCACAGAGTAGTTCAACGCCTTACTATTCTGCGCAGGAGACGAGGTCCGGATAGACTCGGCCAGCACTAGTGTGGGGCTGCGGAAGAATTTGGACTCCCGCGGCCCCGCGCTCACGTGCGAGGAGACACCGGGATGGTTTAACCGGTAAGAGCCCGGCACACTCCTCCGCCTTTCCCCAAGCGGAGGTAGTCCATGAGGATTTTCCCCCGTAAAAAAAATATACATATTCTTCACCTAGGAATCAGAACCCACAATAGAACCCTCAGGAATAGAACCCACAATCATTGAAATACAAGTATATGTTATACAACTGCTCTATTTCTATGTGCTAACGTGAAGGTATATTTTATAAATGCAAAATTCAAGAGAGTGAGCAAAAGTGGCGGACGTTAGTGGCCAGGATCGTGGCGATTTTGTAAACGGCCAATTATAAAATACGGAAAAATTTTATGTGAAATGAAACGCTAAGTTTTAAATGAAATGAAACGTAAAAAATATGTGAAATATATATTTTTTTAAGTTTCACGCTGTATCCCGCGTATAGAAAGAAGGGTCGGCAGAGGTAACTTGATTTTAGGACACTCCATTTCCTTGCTTTCCGTTGAATTTTCGGGACATTACGTGTTAATAAGCGGAATTGAGCACCGCGTTTTGACTTATTAACAAAGCGAACAAATGCAAATATTCATAAATAATAAATCATTCCTCCGAGTGGGAATCTAATTCACAACTATCACACGCTTGTGCCACTGCGCCACGACTGTCTCAAAATATTTCAATAATTATAGAAAATTCAGTCGATGATAAATCTATTGCATAGATCAGTTTCGATTACTTTAAAATTTCTTTTCTGGTTTGAAGAATTTGTAATTCTAAGCAGAAAAAATAAACGCAGTGTTGAGACACTACGTTTATTTTTCTCGCAACTACGTTCTTAATTTTTTTTTATTTTAGATAATTTTGCTTATTTTGTTACTTTATATGAGCTAAATCACTTTGTCGTACAACTGTGAGAGATTCCAGCTTTGACATTGTGAGTATGTATAACATTTAATCATGGGTACAATTTTGTATGGAATTCAGAGGTAGGTATTTAAGGTTAAAATCTTAGTTAATTCTCTAAACTAAACTGAACACACTATAAAACTACTACAAAAAAAAATTATGATGAATAATTTTATGAGGCCAGTTGTGACACAAGCGTGTGTCTGTAAACGCGACAGGTTCGAATTGGGTTCGATTCCCAATTGAGGCTATTAAATATTAAGTATTTTTATTTTTTAGTTCTGGTGTCAGAGCAAAGCGCGGCGTTGAGTTTCGCCGCTCAACACGCAATGCCTCCAGAATTCGGCGGAAAATGGGAAATGGAATATCTTCACTAGGTTCCTTCTGTCTACCCAGCTATATGCGGGATACAGCGTGTTGAAAAAAATAACATTCGTAAGCGTAAAATGACAAAAATAAACAACAGTGTCTAAACACTATAATTATTCTCTTTACTCCACCCATTAGATACATTTATTTTCCAACATTTATTCTGATTTTATAGGAAAAAAAAATTGTTACATTTACAAAAACATATCGGGCCTAAATAAATTTGTTTTAATTAAAATATACTGAATGCCATTTTACTTTTAAATGAATCGTAAATTGCGTCCCTGCTCTAATTGTATTTATCTAACTTGAACGACGGCAAAAGGAGTTTTGTATTTAACGTCTAAATATATTTATGTCCACCGTGGCACAGTGACGCAGTGTAAGATTTAACTCGATAGTGGTGAGTTGAAATCTAATCAGTATAGTTTTTATTTTTTATTTTTGTAATATAGTTTTTTTTTCAATTTCAAGCTTTATTCTGTAAACAGCAGGGTAGGAAAAGGGAAACTAGTGTTGTAACACTCTGCTCAATAATGCCATTCAATTTCGAGTCCTCACTTAACGCAATAGCATTTAATTTATTTTCGTTTCCTCGTTTTAGTAAAAGAAACGCGGCGTTGAGTTCCGTCATGCCATCATCTCGAATAATCAGCAGAGTGGGGAACGAAGTGTCTTAACACTATATGCACTTTGCCTATCCCGCTATATGCGTGATACAGCGTGAGCATACAGTATATAAAGACATACATAATATCAGCTTCACGTTGTATCCCGCACACAGCAGGGAACCTAGTGTTAAGATATTTTCCGCCAAATTCCAGAGGCATTGAACGTTGAATAGCGGAACTCAACACCGCGCGAAAATATAAATTTAAATAAATATTTCATTACCTCAACTGGGGATTGAACCCACACCCAATCGCCTTTTTAGCCTCTACATACCTAAAATATAAAATAAACACAAGAACAACGTAGCACAGAGCTACGCCGTAGTCGGTTAAAAACAAAACAAATCCGCTAAATCGATAACAGATATAAATCCACACGGAAACGTGTACAAAGTAATCCCGTATTCGTACCCACTACCTACACATGTTACACTAACGATAGCTTAGAAAGTTTTTGATTTTAATAGCAATGGGTATAATGGGTTTATTTCATTTTTTTAACTTGAAAATTGGGAACTTTTCATATTTTCTGTATGGGGATGTCTTTTTTGTTTTTTATTAGTGAGGGAATGTGGAATTTATGAAATTTTATTTTAGCTGTAATGCATTTGGAGTTACTTTATTTTATTTTGAGCTTCGTGCTGTATCCCGCATATAGCAGGGTAGGCAGAAGGAAGCTAGTGTTTAGACACTCTGTTCCTCATTTTTCGTCTAATTTTCGATCTTTTATCTAATTTTCGAGACATTGCTTCCCGAATTCGGCAGAAAGTGGGGAACGGAGTGTCTTAACACTAGGTTCACTCTGCCTACCCTGCTGTGCGCAGGAAACAGCGTGAAGCTGGTTTTTTTTTTAAAATATTATGATAAATAACATATCATAGTATAACCGTTTTAATCTCCCGTGACATATCTTAAGTATATCGAAGACGTCCTATCTTCCTCTCTACTATAACTATGTAGAATCTTTAGTTATAATACAAGGAAAAAAGCGCAAGAGCACCGCCTCGTTCCTACACAGTGAATTCCATACCAGACCGTGGTAGCAGCAATCTTTATTGAACCTTCCAGGACGTTCGTGTGTGATCTTTATGGATGTACTGATTACGCTTGTTTATATTAAGATTGTATTAGAATGGTGATTCGTGATGTTGATTGATTTGTGAAATCAATATAAGTCGTTGGTTCGAACGCACTATTGCAAGGCGGCCGATATGTTAAATAAACGCACGACACACACCCCACAGTCATCATTTGTTTTCTACATTAAAACAAGTTGTTAGACTCATAGGCGGACACTACTACATACACCAGAGTTCCAGGACATAAAATAGCACTAAACACCTATTCATCATACAACGAGGTATAGAACAACTGTAGAAAACGTTATACAAAGATGTATATCCAATACCATACTAGCTTCGCTTGAGACGACGTCGATCGCGGTATAACAATTAAATGCCATAGAAATTTGCCTAGCCAAGCATATTAGTACCAGAGAAGCCAAGCAGCAGTCGGTAGTCACTCCAATATCAGTTATTAGTAAAACATAGGGTCAATGAACTCCGACAATCGTATAAATAGTTTATAATTAATATTTTGTTACTGTCTAATATCTTTATTAAATTTAATGTAATATATTGACAGATTATATGTATTGTAGGACATTAAATAGACTCATATTATACAATATTTATAAATTGTAAATACGCATTTTGATATAATAATTTAATATTATATTATAAATGATACGAATACGAATATGTATAAACACTTAATAAATATAATTTACTAAACTTATATAACTTAAATTACACGATTCATTCACACGCATCTAACAAAGATGGCAGCAAGCATTCTACGTATTATAAAAAATGTAATTTTACACACCTCCTAAAACATAGTTACCTATGCATTTATTTCAACTTAATAATTAAATAATATTTATCTTTATATGTTAATGGCATTATGTGCATTAAATGTTTAATATTACTCTTTTTTGTTTTAAAAATAATCTATTAAAAACTTACCGACGAAGTATTCCAAAACAAACAATTGTAAATAGTTAAAGCACTTATAACTTATTTTAATAGCCTCAAATACTTATATCACAATTGAACACATAATCTCACATACTTTTTAAATATTAAACATAACTAAATATTTATTATTTATAAATTAAAACCTCTCTTTAGTTTAGAGAAGTTTTCATTTATAATTAATATGTATTTACGTCGACGACGCGTCCGCCATCTTCCCTCTCTTTCTTTCCTTTTTTTGAGTTTGACGTAGACAGTACCTTATTCAGCCACCATGTTCAGCAATTAAAAATATTAATTATGTTATTATTTATTTTAAATTATAATACACTATGATTACTTATAATTATTAAATTATCTTTGATAAATATATTTTATATCTGCGTGTTTTACCTATATATATAAGATTGTATTTATCGTAAACTATAAATTAAATATTATAAATTATTTTTATAATATTGTTTTATAATATTTTTTTAAAATTAATTATATTATTTTTCTACACATTTTAGTTCTTATATGGATCGTTACACTATCTTATCTCTAATTTTAAAATCTCACTGTCCCATGATGGACAAAAATTAAATATCACAAAATAAAGCATATGCATAGCACAAAATAAAAAGAACGTGCTTAAAACTAGAAAAAATCTAGACGGAAAACAGAGGATTCGCAACATACTCATATTAAGAAGAATATAAATAAGAATATATTATGATTAAAAAGAATATGTGTGGTTCAACATTCTAATCCCAAAAATTACTAGGACTTTAATTACTTTTAATTAAAAAAAATATTTTTGTCTCAGATTATCCATTTATCAATTATATCCAAAACTTTAACAAGTTTGTGCGAGACCGAGCTTGAGATGCCTGTTTCATTCATAGACACCTAATCTTTGTATGAAAACGGCATCTCAAGATCGATCTCAGACTTGAGAACGATTTAATACGGTAAAAATACGAATAACATTTTCAATTGACTATAGACGCAAAGCAGCGGATAAAAGCTAACTTACCCTTGTTTAATTTAACATTCAGTTATATGAAATACATCCATATCCATACATATTTGTATTAACGCTCATATTTTAAGTATTTACATACAAACATATGCGTTATTACGCGACAGCCCGCGGCGATCAAACACAAAGTGGTTGCCAAATGACATTATAATCTCCTGTCTTGCTTTTAATATGGAAAAAATGAAATTTATTTATGGATTTTCCTTTATTTTGAAGCACTTTTTGTAAATCTTAGGAAAATATAGATAAAACTTAAAGATAAGTCACTACGTTCTCCACATTGTGAAGTTTAGATGTGTCAATAAGATTTTAGGTAGGAATTTGCAATCGAAGAAACCTGTAAGCTTGCAATGATGTGAGTATAAAAGCGACGGTTGGGGTTCGATTCCCATTCGTGGGAAGTAATTTTTTAATATTATAAATTTTCGTTCCGATAAGGTGCGGCGTTGTATGCGTAATGCCTTGGATAACTTGAAAATTCGTTGGAAAATGTGGATCGGAAGTATCTTAATGGAAACGAATCATCTTAACATTAGGTTCTTAGGCAGGAACCTAATGTTAAGATGGAACCTAGTTTTATAACACTCCATTCTCACTTCCTTTTTTCAGGAAACTGTTAAATTCGGCGGAAAGTGGAGAACGTAGTGTTTTGACACTAGGTTCCCTCTGCCTACCCTGCTGTATGCACGATACAGCGTGAAGCTAAAGTTGTTAACCTTTTTATTATACATATAAGACGCCACCCTATATATGTATATACAATAAAATGTCTGTACGTCGCGATTAAATATAACTTTAAGACAGTTTTGACAATAAATCCTACCCCAACTTATAAATCGATCTAAATTATTGTAAATGACTGCCTAATACAGCCCCTAAAGCCTGTCTCACAATTAATTAACCAAAATCGCGGACAGTCAAGGGAGTAACGTAATCGAATATTCAGATTTACTTCCTTTGGGACTAAATGTTAAGTAAATTGAAAACAATAATTACGACAATAACAGATTCAAATCAATTTTCGAGACATTGCGTGTTGAAAGGGCAACGGTGGGATTTGTCTTTTTATCAGAATTCGATCCACATTCGAGGCACTTAATTTTTAAATTCGTCGGGCAATGAGGCAAAGCGCGGTGTTGTATTCCGCCACTCAACGCCTTCAAAATTCAGCGAAAACTGAAGAACGGAAGTGTCTTAATGGAAACGGAATATCTTAACACTAGGTTACTATGTTCCCTCTGCTGTGTGCAGAATACAGTGTGAAGCTAAAAAAAAAAAAAATTAAATAAATAAATAAATAAATCAGCTTCACACTGTATCTCGCACAACAGGGTAGGCAGAGGGAACCTAGTGTAAGACATTCCTTTCCCCACTTTCTGTCGAATTCTGGAGGCATTGCGTGTTAAGTGGCAGAACTCAACGCCGCGCTTTGCCTCGACACCAAAGCGAAGAAATGGAAATATAAATTTAAGTAAATATTTATTATTAAAATACATCTCCTCGAGTGGGGATCAAACCCACAACCAGTCGGTTTAACAGTCACATGTGTGCCGCTGCGCCACGACAGGCCTCAAATATTAATTAATTACATTCATATTACTATTTCTCACTATTTTCAACTAAAAATAAAAACTAAAAACTAAAACTACCATATATAATAATTATATTAGTTAAATCTTCATACTAAAGTTGTCTGTCCGTCAGCCACCTGCAATGCGGCACGATGTTCGATAACTACTTTACAGTGTTTGAGGACGTCTACCTTGTTTAATTAATTATATAGAAATGTATTGACAATAATATTATATTATTGTATATTTTTTATCTGTATTAGCTGTTATTGTGTTGACTTTTTTTTTTAAAGTGGAATAGATTAAAAAAGCTTGAAATGGATATAGAATAAATAAAATATTTTATAACAGAATAAATATATATATATTTTTTCATTCTAATATATATGGTAAAGTTTAGTATATCTTTAGATAGGTGTGTTTGTTTTAGGTTCACGCTGTATTCTGCACATAACAAGGTAGGCAAAAAAAACCCAGAAAGTTAGTGTTAAGACATTTCATTCCCATTAAGACATTTCCGTTCCCCACTTTCCGCAGAATTTTGGAAGCATTGAGTGTGGAGTAGTGGAACTCGACGCCTCGCTTTTTTATTATCTGAAATTTTCTGAAACGAGGAAAATTAAAATAAAAAATATTAAAAATTATTTCCTTGAGTGGGAATCGAACCACGACTAGTAGTGGTTCGATTCTAGAGTTACTAGTCTAGACACGTAATGAAATATTTCATAAATATAGACTTTATTTTATATATTTTTTATTTTATATGTATATAGACTTTAAGTAGGCCAATACGTTGCTCTATTTACACTACCGCTACTCTCCAAGCATTCATTCAATGGAATAGTTCTAACAAAAGGCAATAAGGGGGCAATAAGGCTCACGCGACGCGTCACGTAAAACTCGCATAAATCACCTTTACGGCAGTGGATTCGATTCCGGGTCGTTTAGATAACATTTGGATAAACATTCCTTGAGTATTTTCGTTTAAGGTAATTTGAATGTAGATTTTATAAATATAATAAAATGTTAAAATATTGAGCCCGTCGTTGCGTAGGTGCACAAGTCTGTGATTGTATCGCGGCGGTTGTGGGTTTGATTTCCTCTCGCGGGTATAACTTATTATTTATTAATATTTTCATTTTATCGCTTAAAGGCAAAAGTGCGGCGTTGAGTTCCGCCATTCGACACTCAATGTTTAACATAACGAATCTACAACTGCCATTCACTTGCTTGTGCCCCAACGCCAAGGCTCAAGATCAAATAAACGAAATTATAATTCATTTCTTTTTTTTTTGGAGTAGCACAAAGGAAAAGATTTTTTTTTTAATAAATCCTATTAATATCATAAAGGTGCAAGTTTGTGAGGATGTTTGTTCCACTTTCACACAAAATCTACTAAATAGATTGAGGTAAAACTTTACAGTAATATCGTTTAGACATCCGTTTAACATATAGGCTACAATTCATTTTGTAAAATTTGGCTATAAGATAACAATAACTTCAAGCGGGCGAAGCCGCATTTATGCTGCTAGTTTACTTATAAAATATAAACAACAATGATAATTTGGGAAAACGCTACAGACCCACGTACCTAATAAGAGTATGTTGAAACGGGTTGCCCTTGACCCTGGGCGGACTATCTGATAAATAGAGGGCTTTTAGAGCACCTTGTTTACAGGATATTATGTTGAGAATTTTTAATATGATATTTCCTGAAATTTGGTACTTTTGGTTGAACTTGTCTTTTGAATGTGGTAGTAGTGGATACGATTACTTTTAAATATATAGTACATACTACATTTATTTTCTTTGATCTGGCAAAAAAAAAATAATAGCAAGGTTCCCATTATCTACCCTTCTATATGAGGAATATAGGATAATGTAAAAAAATAAACACATAGGTATATGTTGTATCTGATGATAGTTGAAAAATACGATACTTGCTCATATTAAAAATCATTTTCATTTATTATTTAAAACTATTTTCATTTATTATTTTAAAGAAAAAAATTCGTAATATAAGAATCATGCGGCGACGTTGTTAAATTTCATATTTTGATTTTATCTTAATTTCATATTTCATTTTCATTATTAACGTAAAAATTCAATTTAAACAAAAGAATAATATGTCACTATTATTTTTCCTTCTCTGTTTTACTATTTATTCACTAATATATTTACGTTTTAACATCAAAGAAACTGATAATGATGCCGCGGCATCATTTTTCTGTTTTCTGACTGTGAGTTGGATTCCTTTTTGTAAGAGTGAATAAAATATTGTGATTCCCTTACTCAAAAAAACACAACAAAGCGCGGTGCTGAGTTACGCCCCTAAATATATTTCAATTATTGGGCGGTGCATGGGAAACAGGTTGTATTTACATTAGCTTTCCTATATAAAACGTGACTGCAAAATCGACTGGTTGCGGGTTCGATACCCACTCGAGAAAATGGAATATTTACTTAATAATTTTAAATTAATATTTCCATTTCTTCGCTCTGGTGTCGAGGCAAAACGCGGCGTTGAGTTCCGCCACTCAACACGCAATGCCTCTAGAATACGAGGGAAAGGGGGGAACGGATTTTCTTTACACTAGGTTCCCCCTGTCTAGCCTGCCTGAAGCTGATTTTTGATTTATTTTATTTCCTTTATTTTATATCTATCTACAAGCAGAAAACATCGAGAAGGTTTAAAAATATATATTTTCACACGGAATTCGAACCCATTATATTAAAAAGAAATTTATATTTAAAATACAAAACATTTTCCTACTCTCATTTAGGTCGGAGTAACTCTCAGCTAACAAAAAGGAAAACGGGGCCGCCCTTGAAACACCAACAATAAGGTACATCAATTAAGGGATGTTCACACAAACAACAAACGTAGCTTATAATAGCTTACAATAGCTTCGTCGTTCGTGGGAGACAGGATTTTTTCATTAAAGTAACCTAGAAATGGGATTGTGGTAATTGAAATAGTATGAAAAGAACGTTATAGTATTGTGATAAAGTATTAAGTTGGTGGTAGTGGGTTCATTATTGATTTTAGAGAGTTTTTTTTACTTTCACGCTGTATCCCGTAGGCAGGTGGATTCTAGTGTAAACACTCCGTTCCCTATTTTCCGCTCAATTCGGGACATTGCGTGTTGAGTGCTGCAAGTCAATGGCATGCTTTGTTTTGATACCAAAGTGAGGATATGATTTTTTTCTCCCGAGTGGGATTCGAATCCACAACCATGGCATTTTCAGTAAAACGCTGCACCAATGCGCCATGATGACCCAAATGATGCGCCATGATGATTTTATTTTATACTGAAAATATAGACTGTTTCATTTATTTGGAGGTAGTCCAAAATTGATCAAAAATAATTTTATAAAAAAAACCTTTTTCGATTCCAAATGAAAAATAATTTCAAATTATATAAAATACATTCTTTGCGTTCAAAAAACATAATAATAAAATATATAAAATCACTTCCATATTGTAGTTTTAACAATAATAGATAAAACAATATAAAATTTTAATTATACCACAAATAATATCAGTAAATAAAAAATAAAATTAGGTTCACGCTGTATCCCGCACACAGCAGGGTAGGCAGAGGGAACCTAGTGTTAAGACACTCCGTTCCCCACTTTCTGCCGGATTCTGGAGGCATTGCGTGTTGAGTGGCAGAACTCAACGCCGCGCTTAACCTCGTCGTATCGTCGTCGTAATGTCAGTAAAATTGATAAAAACGCTATTAGATGTCAGTCGTAAATAACGAATGGTAGACCTCACGGAAAGTTATAAATACCTAAGTTAGACGATAAATAAAATAAAACATATATTTATGCAGTGTTGTTGTATACTCTTTTTAGGCTTCACGCTGTATCCCGCACATAGCGAGGTAGGTAGAGGGATTCTGGGAACCAGTGTTAAGAGTGTTAAGACACTCCGTTTTTATTAAGACATTTCCGTTTACCATTGCAGAATTTCGTAGCATTGCTACTTTGGTGGCATATGGCATGATATATTAAGCATTTCATTTGCTCTGGTAAGAATCGAACCCAAAACCTATCTCACACATGTGCCTCTGCGCCACAATTGGCCGTACATAAGCGCGACGTTCAGTTTCTTACCCAAGCCAATAAACGAAAACAATGCATTCCCTCAAGTAGAAATCGAATCCACAACCATCGTTTACAAATAGGCACTGTACCATTACCCTTTGAAAAAATATATAAAAAAAAATTAAAAAATAATTAAAAATGTTAAGTTATTGTGAATATTGAAAAAATATTTTATTTAATATTCATAATAACTTAACATTTTTCATTACATTAAAAATCTATTTTTAGATCCAAACAATAAACACTTCAGCTCTTACAACTAGCCCAGATTCTAAAGAAGCCGTATTACTTAAGTCCTCGCCGTCTCAGTATTTTATATTTATTAAAAAAAATTACAGCGTTTAGCCTAATTGAATATAAAAAAGTATATAATGTATAATGTGATTGCTTTCTTTGGTCGTGGGTTCAAATCTTATTATGGGCAATCTTATTTGTCTAGTTTCAAACGTGTTCTTGTATTTTCTTTGAACTTTTTATTAGATTGTCTTTCTGTCCTTTCTCTCGTTTAGAAATAATAAATAATACCACTTTGACATTTTTGACTGACTAACTGACTGACTGACTGACAGTCGTGCGTCACGTCACAGTGGCTCAGTGTATGTACTATAAACGCGATGGATGGAAGTTCAATTCCGACTGTAGAAAAAAATGTTCAAATTGTTCATTTTCTTGCTCTGGTAACAATACAAAGCATCGCAATCGCAGCGTTGAGTTCAGCCACTCATCAGAAAATATCTTGAAAATACCAGGCCAGTCGTGGCGCAGCGGCACGAAGTGTGACTGCAAAACCGACTGGTTGTGGGTTCGATCCACTCGAGGAGATGAAATATTTACTTAAATTTATATTTCCATTTCTTCGCTCTGGTGTCGAGGTTAAGCGCGGCGTTGAGTTCTGCCATTCACCACGCAATGCCTCCAGAATTCGGCAGAAAGTGGGGAACGGAGTGTCTTAACACTAGGTTCCTTCTGCCTACCCTGCTGTGTGTGGGATACAGCGTGAAGCTGAAAAAAAAAAGAAGAAAAAGAAAGACATTAAAAGATCTGAGAGACATATCACTCTTTACCCTTACAAGGTAAAAAAATATTTAATTTTCTCTCCCCCAAAAGTAAAGTAGGTGAAAGCTTCCAGTCTTAATTTGGAGATCCAAGGGGTCGGTTTAAGACGGGGTGCAGTCGTAAATAACCAGATAATGGAAGGGGTGGGCCAGAGAGGGTTGAAGTTCACCATACATTGTGAATTACGTACGGATACGTAACTTCCTTATAATATTCAAGGTAACACCATTGCAAGGCAGTCGTGATTTGGATGAAGTAAACAATGGTTGTGGGTTCTATTATATTTAACGTTTATAAAGTATTCATAATAATCAGCTTCACGCTGTATCCCGCACACAGCAGGGTAGGCAGAGGAAACCTAGTGAAAGATACTCCGTTCCCTACTTTCTGCCGAATTCTGGAGGCATTGCGTGTTGCACCAGAGCGAAGAAATGGAAATATAAATTTAAGTAAATATTTCATCTCCTCGAGTGGGGATCGAACCCACAACCAGTCGGTTTTACAGTCACACTTTGTGCCGCTGCGCCACGACCGGCCTATAAAGTTTTAATTCTATATTTAAGGTAGAGAAATAACAGGCATGATTGCGCGGTTGGACGGTTTGCAAGAGGTACGGGTTGAAATCCGGCAACGTTTAAATTTCTTCTAACCTTTTCTAAGAAAGTAATTTTCGTTTACTTTTATTCCGATGGATATATGTTGGTTTAACGGTATCAGTAAGAGACTTACCACTGTCTAGTGGAGAAAGGTATAGTGTAACATTTTTGCCCATCGTAGTGCGAAAATATGTTTTTTAATTCACACTGTGTCCCGTGCATAACAAAATAGGCAGAGGAAACCTGGGAACCTAGTGTTAAGACACTTTCGTTCCCCACTTTCGTTCCTCACTTTCAACTGAATTCTGGAATCATTGCGTGTCGAGTGGCGGAACTCAACACCGCGTAGCCGTTGCTTCGTTACCGCTCTGGTAACGAAGCAACTACGAGTAAATAAAAAAATATTAATTATTTTAACTCCTCGGGTGAGATCGAGCCCACAACCTGTCACGTTTACAGTAGCTCGCTAGTGTCCATTTGCCATGACTGGTTTTTATAACCAATAATGGCATTACTACACGTATATATGGCAAATATATAATATAATAAAAATATAGCAAATATATAATGAAAAATATAGCAAATATATGGAAAAAATGCTTAAATTCTGCTCGATTGCTCCGACTCTACCATATGTAAAATATCACTTTTTAAATCTCACTACAAAGTATAGTATGATTTTAACTAACAACGATTGGAACTTACAGCCTTTTTTAGGTATTTTTAATATAGAAAAGAAATGATACATTTTTGTTGGTATTACCGAATTCCTTAGATGTCTTGTCAGACAAAGAAAATTTTCCGAAATATATAATCTAAAGTAGGAGTAGCTGTCTGGTATGCAGACGCCGTACGTACGCTGAGTGAATGTTAAATGTTGATAGTCACTTCGATTCCTGCTTTATGTAATTTTTACATAATTTATAGAATTTAATAAACTACGCTATGTTTTGAATACATCTAATTTGTGTTTAAATTAACGATTGGGCTACAGATATTTTTAACATTTTTAAATAGTATTCCAAATTTATTAAAAAAATACTTATTTAGAAAAAGTATAAAAAAAAATTAAAAAATCTCCCTATAGAGATGCTTATAAAAAAACTAATTGTAATAAACGTTATAAGAATATACGACGTAGCTTGATTAAAACGTATGGCTTAGTAGAGATATCTCTTAGGCGGTTTCCCAAGGCCGCGTGTTCAAATCCCGCTACGCGAAATCCCGATTGCAGCAAGGTATGAAGAAATTAATATATTAAATATTTAATTTCGTCAAGTTGGAATCGAACCCACAACCAGTCGCCTCTAAAAATGTTATTTTATTTTGACTTTTAATCTTTAATATTACAAAAATATATAATAATAGCCTTAGTACTAGAAACTGTCTGGCACGAAGACGCCATACATACGCAAAGTAAGCGAATAAAGGGGTGCACTAGGGGTAGCTGGGGTCGTTGATGCACAAAAACCCGCCAGATATCGCTACTTCTCGTTTTGAGATTATATTTACATGTGGTGGTGTTTTGTTTGTTTGTCTTCTTCTATTTTGAAAGGAAAATCATAGAGTAAAAAATTTAAAGCCATTTTAGAGGCATATTGTGGTGGTTCTAGGTTCGATTTTCACTTGAGGTAATGAATTATTTTCATTTCTTCGCTCTGGTGAATATGACAAAGTGAGCTGTTGGGTTCCTACATGGAATGTTACGAAAATTAGACCAAAAAAAATGGAGGACGTAGTGTCTTAACATTAAGTTTTCTTTCGCTATCCTGCTGAGTGCGGAATACACTATAAATTTCAAAATAAAATTAGATAAAACCAAATACAGTCTCCTACAAGGTCGTTACGGCTAGACTATTTCCTTGATTGAAGGAGTCTTCAACAAGTAAAAACCACATTTTATTTACGGTTACAATTTTGATCCTGTATCCGACATCTAAACCAGCTAAGTTTGTAAAGAATGTTTTTTAAAAATTATTATTTAACCAACATATAGCATAGGATATACAGGATGGAAGACGCAGCGCTCCATTTACGGAAACAGCATATAGGGTAAAATATTTCAAACCCATACCTAAAGAAATTAATCAAGATGCATCAACAGTTTGGACGTAGGGTTTTTTTTCATTTCACGATTTTTATCCATATCTGTATTTCGTGTGACGCGATTACGTATAGATCCCAATAACATAAACACTTACCACTACAAAAATACTACTAAAGGTTAAACAACTTTGAACTTTATCGCCAATACATACGACTCGATTTCGGAATGAGCCGTGTGCGGCGGTGTTCCTTTGATAGGTTTATGTGTGCGTGCGTCGTCCTTACAAATGGCGTTTTATTTTAAAATGACAATTTAACTATTTATTTTGTTTGAAAAAATAACTTTTTCATTTTTGGAAATTTATTTTTTTCTGATTTATATTAGGCTCTTATAAAGTAGTTAAAACTGTGGTTTCATTTAATGTGGTGCTTACACTTCTATCCTGTATAAATTAATTGAAATATTAAAATTACTTCTAAAAAATATATTGAAATCCAAGTATATAATTATATACTTATAGAAATATAGACGTTATAACTATTTCTACTCCTTCTTCTTCTTTTTTTTTCTCATAAAGCAGTACAGTATGTTTGAATCAACACGCTAATCTCAGGAACTAGTTCAAATTGAAAATTACTTTTTCTTAATATTTTAATGAAACTCACTCTACCTGTGGTCAGAGTTACCTCCCGCTTTTAACTGTCATGACATACTAACTAACTTAATTATTTTAATATGACCAAACAGGCGAAACCGCAGGTAAAAAATATTCCTATATAAACTTTTAAGATCTGTAGTGGCACAGTAGCACAAGCGTGCGACTTAAAACACGACAGGTTGTAGGTTTGATTAATTTCCTTTTTCAGAAGCAAATCGCGGCGTTGAACTTCTTCACTCAACACGATATCCCTTCAGAATTAAGCGGAAAGCGGAGAACGGAAATGTCTTAATTGAGTGTCTTAACACTAGGATCCCTCTGCTTTCTATGTGCGGGATACAGCGTGAAACTACAAAAAAATATACAAAATGTGATCCAAATTGGCTCAACACATTATAGCTAATTTAGCTTTATTTAGTTCAAACGAGGGATAAAGGATATATTTGAGCACGTACGAAATGAGTTCTAGTTAGTTCTCGGAGCACGTGGAGGGTAAGTTTTAATACGACTTCCCTGTTGATATAATTAACGTTAGGTGTTTTATGTACTAACATAGTATAAGGTTCGATATTGGCGATATTTTGTATCAGATATTGATTATATTTTCAAATATTTTAATTGGAACTTGAGAAATAATAGTACTGGTAGTAAGCGCTGCGGTTGTTGGTTCGAGTGTCAGTCGAGGGAACGAATTATTTTTATTTTCTCGATCTGGTAACAAGAGCCTTGAGTTCCGCTCTTAACAGTAGGTTCCCTCCGCCTACTCTAGTATGAGTATACGTAAGATACACCGTGAAACTAAAATATTCAAGAAATGTTCTATGTATAGATACGTACGTATGAAATTTAATACGTACGAATTCATATTCTAAAATATTAATTATGTGTAATAACAATCGTTTAGTGAAAGGAAGCAAAATATTAGCATAACTATCAAAGATTTAGAAAAACAAAAACTAAAATAAACAAAAGTTACATCAAAACCGATACATATTTACTTAAATTTATATTTCCTTTTCTCCGCTCTGGTGTCGAGGCAAAGCGCGGCTTTGAGTTCTGTCACTCAACACGCAATGCCTCTAGAATTCTATAGGCAGAAAGTGGGGAATGGAGTGCTTTAACACTAGGTTCCCTCCGTCTACCCTGCTGTGTGCGGGATACAGCGTGAAGCTGATTTATTTATTTTTAAAACCGATACATCCGAAACTAATTTAATATACGAATATCAATAGGTATCTCAATTCCATATTAATTATAATAAATGACAATAAACTTTTATATGAACCTAACTTAGACATGTATTTAAAAGGAGAAACTTTAAAATTAAAAGTTATTTTTTTCACTGAGATACTTATAGCGCGATCGTAAATTAAACTTTCCCTTCATATTTATGATAAATACAGATAAATAAAAAAATATTTTCTTATAAAAATGATAAAAGTGTATAGGCACTATTTATTCTATATTATATTGCCATGTATTTTCTTAATATATATTAAGAAAATACATGGCAATATCAATTTAAATGGCGTAACTCAACGACGCGCATTGTCTGGTCAGGAAAAAAGCTTATTCCGTCGGGATGGTATTTGAACCTACAACGTCGCGTTTACCGTCAGACGGCCTTACAATATAAAAATAAATAAAGTTTCCAAATGTATCAAATAAATTATATTTGTAATAAATCTTTTTTTGCAGCTCGTAAACACAGATATTCGTCGAAAGGACACGTGACACGTGAGTAATGGGTAGGTATGGTACTAACAACTTGTTTTGATTTAAATCAGATATAATAAATAAATCAATATTATTTTATATGATATGGTTTCTAAGCATAATATGAAATTAAAACTTGGATAATTCGTTTTAAGGGTTATGTTTTTCGGGCGTATCTTGTATGTATCTATGTATGTGTGTAATATTATGATTACCTCATATCTCCAGAACCGCTGAACGGATTTGCATAATTGAGGTATCGTTAGATTCATATTCGCAGCCCAAGTATTCTTAGATGTTAAAAAAAAACAATCATGGCGGCTGTGGGACGCCATTGGACTTAGTGAAATAAAAAGGAAATTCGTTTAGAATACCACAATATGGGTATCAAATTGAAGAGCTCAATACGAGGATTTGAAAAAATTATATCATGATTATCATTACCATAATGCATCCTAACAAAATAGTGAAAAATAAAAAAAATATAAAAATAAAAAACCCCGACTGCATAAAACTAAAAAAATAAACAAGCCCAATAGTTTATTAGGATTAACAGTCGGGACCTGTAAGTAATTCTTCAATAAATTAAATCTTTACCAGGAACCCTGCATAATTTAAAGAGTTTATAAAATAATATTTATATGCAATATAGATACTGAGAAAAAATTACGCTAAATTCCCTAAAAACAGTCTAAACTCAGTAATTCTCAGCAGTTTACCCTCAGACCAGACGATATCGAACCGAAAGCTTATTCAAAGTTAAACATTAGTATCGTTTTTAGTTTCATTGAAAACGTTGCCAAAACTATTCCAGAATGGTTTGAAAGTTAAGTAGTGGATAGTATAGTTGAACCTCTATTTCTATAGTATTTTCTTGTATATATACATATACATATATTCTAGTAACTTTTTTAGCGTCCCGCTGTATCCCGCACACAGCAAGGTAGGTAGAGGGAACCTAGTGTTAAAACACTCGGTTCCCCATTTTTTGCCGAATTCTGGAAGCATTGTGACTTGAGTGGCGGAACTCAACGCCGCGCTTTTGCCTTAATAGCAGAGCGAAGTTATAAAATGTATTTTTTTTATTTGCGCTAATGATGATCGAACCTATAACTAGTCGCGTTTAAGGTCACACGACTGGCCTCGAGTGGTCAATGGTTTATACATACATTCAAGTAAATATTCATTTTTTTTATATTCACTCTGTATACCAGTGTAGGCAGAGGGAACCTAGTATTAAGACACTCAGTTTCAATTTTTCACTGAATTCTAGAGGTTTTACTCGTTGATGACGAATGAAGTATTGACATAAAAAAAATCAGCTTCACGCTGTGTGTTCAGCCTGCACACTGCAGGGTAGGCAGACGGACCCTAGTGTTAAGACACTCCGTTCCCCACTTTCTGCCGAATTCTGGAGGCATTGCGTGTTGAGCGACAGAACTAAACGCCGCGCTTGTCCTCGACACCAGAGCGAAGAAATGGAAATATACATTTAAGTAAATATTTCATCTCCTCGAGTAGGGATTGAACCCACAATTGGTCGGTTTTACAGTCACACTTTGTGCCACTGCGCCACGACTGGCCTCAAGCATTAAATAAGCAAGAAATATTAATAAAAATGACAATAATTATAGATATTAATAAAAAATAAATTTTGATAAAATAATTAATATTCCTTATATTACAAAATTAGTTAATTAAGTCTTAACTTAACGGTTCATTAAATTTAAATTCCATTTTATTTCTAAAGCTCGTCTTTAAGTAGGGTTTTGGTTTTGCGGTTTCTAGAACGGAACGTAATAATGTTTTAAATGAGAAGAATTTTTTATGTTTGCTCCTTTATTATACGTAAAAGGTTGAATTTGATTTAAAGTTTGTTGCTTTATAATTTTTACAACTTTTATCACAGAGAGGCCGTCGTGGCACAAGCGTTTAACTGTCAACGCGACCGTTGTCGGTTCGATCCCCGCTCGAGGAAATAAAATATATATTTAAATTTATATTTCCATTTCTTCGCTTTGGTGTCGAGGCAAAACGCGGCGTTTAGCTCCACTCTACACGCAACCCCTCCAGAATTTAGTGGAAATTGGGGAACTGAGTGTCTTAACACTAAGTTTCCACAGCCTACCTCGCTGTGTGCGGGATACAGCGTGAAGCTGATAAATATAAACATTCTATATTAAATATATTTACTAAAAAAAAACTTCACAAAGTACCCTTCAACAGTCAACCGATTTTGATTTCAAAGTTTAAGACAAGCTTGTTTACTTCCGCTGTGGTCGCTCCATTTGCCAACAATGTGAAGCTCCCGAACCGAGGGACTTAACGAACTTTCTAATATAATGGCAGATTTTAATTTTCAAATATAATTATTTATTAAAAAAATATATATATTTATATTATTTTCTATTATTTGTTTTTTTTAAATTTTCTATTTACATTCCTTTGCTATATTAAAATTAATAAGATGCAGTTTCGCTTCAACACTAACAACACAAACTCTAAACAAAAAAAAAACACAAAAACTAAGTGACATATCACTAACTTAGCAACCAAATCACAAAAAATATGAAAAAAAAAAATATACAAACCATATCAAAACGATCAACACGACACAAACACATCATTTTACAATATTTTTATATAAACACAAAAACACAGTTACGTTAGCACGTGAGTACCGACACACGTCACACTACCCCACGTCCGCTACCCTCCACAGCACAAGTTATACTGAGGCATGTATAAATGAGAGGGAAACCTACCCCTCGGCAGCTATCCCTCTCGCACTTCGAGAAAAATGTATTTCTGTCTCGTTTACAATTTTCCCAAAGATACTTTCAATGTCCATCGTTTCATTGACGCTGTGTTTAAGGGTTGTCTTTGCGAAATATTAAGTTTCTTTTTGTGTTTTTATTAATTTTTATGTGAGGCCAGTCGTGGCACAGAGGCACAAAGTGTGACTATAAATTCGAGTGGTTCTGGGTTCAATACCCAGTCGAGGAAGTGAAATATTTATTTACATTTATATTTTTATTTCTTCGCTCTGGTGGCTAGGCAAAAGCGCGGGGT
Organism: Heliconius erato x Heliconius himera; assembly: GCA_013421005.1. NCBI lineage: Eukaryota > Metazoa > Arthropoda > Insecta > Lepidoptera > Nymphalidae > Heliconius > Heliconius erato x Heliconius himera. Next base: position 15,378 of record JAATLQ010022943.1, on the reverse strand, counting down.
TGAGTTCCTCATCTCAACAAGCATTGTCTCCGGAACTCGGCGGAAACTGTGTGCGGGATACAGCGTGACAGCTTCACGCTTTGATTTGATTTGATTTTAATTTTTATGTTTAGGGTTTGTGTGATGAGGGGGGGTAGCCGGTTCGATTATTGACAGAACAATTTTTGTTCTTTACTGTTTTAAGCTTTTTCGATTATAGATGATTTTATATTTAAAAAAAATGTTAATTTGATTTTTATCTGAAAGTATTTCTTGATTTGGTTGAAATACAACATTATAAGATGTAAGAAAGACTAAGTTTGACGAACAGATTGACAAGAAATATAAATAATTATAAGAAAATTCTTTACATTAATCAGATTCGTCGCTGCGTTAGGTTCCGCAATATAAAAAAAAAACAAATCTTTATAACCATTACGAGATTTGTCTTGAGATAGTGGAAAATAGAAAATGAAATGAAATAACAAATTTTCTCAGCCTATATACCTGCCTACCTTGCCTACTAAAACGTAATACGTTGAGATGAAGAACCATATGCAATTTGTTCTAAGGCATTTATATTAAGAGGCGTAAGAAGTCGTACTGGGGTGTCTCTGACGCTGTGTTTCCTCATAAAGTGGTTTTATAATTCACAGTTTTTTTTATTTATTTAGATTTTTTTGTCGTGTAAAAAAATATGTTTAATTTTATAGAGTACTTTGAAATATAATTAGAAAAGTTATCATTTAATGTTTAAGGCTGTCTTGGGCCAGTGGCACAAAGGTTTGATTGTAAACGCGAAAGTTGTGGGTTCGACTCCCACGCTCTGGTAACCAAAGCACAGTGTTAGATTGCGCCACTTAGGCGGAAAGTGGGGAACTTAAGTATCTTAATAGGACTGGAGTGTCTTAATACTAGATGTCCATTCTCTCTGCCTACAGCTACGTATGCAATAAAGCTAAAAAAGAAAAATATATTAACCAAAACATTTTTTTTTACAAAACCTACAAATATCAATAGTTGAGTCAAATTGTGAAGAGTGGCGCAGTGGAACCACGTCTAACTGTACTAGCAGTGGATTCGATTCCCACTCGGGGAGATGATTGAGTATGTTTAAATTATATAGATCATCTTCAAGATTAAGAGGCGTGGCGTTGAGTTCTGCCGTCAGGACGTAATGTCTCCAAAACTGAGCAGAAAAAGGGAAATGGAGTCCTGCATACTCCATTTATAAATAAAGCGTGAAGCTGTATGTTTTGTATTTAATCCAATATTAAATAAAATAATAGATATTTATTTATTTTATTTAATATTTTTCTAAATTTATAACTATAAAGTCGTATATTCTGATTGCTTGGGCGAGGGTCGGTTCAAATCAACTAATCAAATATATTTTATTGAATACAACCCCTTCTGTTAATTACTAATCTTGTACGTGAATTGGTTTTTAAATGCTTTTAAGGCTTGAAATTATGTTAATTCTCTATATTGAAAGGGATGAAAAATTAAAAAAAAAATACTTTGCCTCGTCACCAGAGCGAAGAAATTAAAATATTAAGTATTTCGTTCCCTTGAGTGGGAATCGAACCCGCAAAATAAGATTTAATAGGCTGATTGTTATGATTTTATTTTTGTAGTTTCGCGCTGTATCCCGCACTATGCAGAGTAGGTAGAGGGAACCTGAAGGTAGAAGGGATCTTAAGACATTTCATTCCCATTAAGACACTTCTGTTCTCCACCTGCCGCCTGCTTTTCAAGGCATTGTGTGTTGAGTAGCTGAACTCAACGCTGCGCTTTGCCTCGTTACCAAAAGGAATAAACGAAATATTTTAATCCCCCGAGTTAAAATTGAAACCACAATAATATGGTATCTATGAGCTAATCTGATGATGAAGCAAGAAGTAAAGAATAGTGATACTCTTCAGATATTACTAGTAAAGCACCCGGGGTCAGGCTCATATTATTTATATCCCCGAGCACATTCTCCAATACTTAGTATAGAGAAATGAGTTTATTAAAAAAAAAAATCAAAATCAGCTTCACGCTGTATCCCGCACACGGCAGGGTAAGCAGAGGGAACCTAGTGTTGACACTCCGTTCCCCATCGAATTCTGGAGACATTGCGTGTTGAGTGGCAGAACTCAACGCCGCGCTTAACCTCGACACCAGAGCGAAGAAATGGAAATATAAATTTAAGTAAATATTTCATCTCCTCGAGTGGGGATCGAACCCACAACCAGTCGGTTTTACAGTCACACCTCGTGCTGCGCCACGACCGGCCTGTTTTAAGCTCAATATTTAAGAAAAATACATACATTTCTATATAGAGAGTCCTATAAAATAATTAAAACAACAAAAACAAATTCTCCATAATAAACAGGATATAGCACAAATATGCATAAGATATTTTTGCTTCCTCAACATCCCTTCGCGATTAACTTACACCCCCTGAACGTATCAGTCCCGGGGGTGTGATTATAGAGTTATTAGCATATGCGAATTGCGTCATTGTTTTATAATAAATTACTTTATAATTATTTTAGTTTCACGCTGTATCCCGCTCGTAGCTGGTTAGAGGGAACCTGGGAACCTAGTTATTCTTTATAATTCTAATATACGCCTTATATTTAGAAAAGTTGGGAATGGTTTTTATATTTAGGTAAGTGTATGATACTAATATTATAAATACTATTGGAAGGAAGGAAGGATGAAAGGTATCAGTATCACTTATAAGCAAATATGAATGTGAATGAGGCCAGTCATACCGCACAGGCAGAAAGGTTGACTGCAAAATCGACTGGTTGTGGGTTCGATTCCCACTCGAGGAAATTAAATATTTATTTACATTTATATTTTCATTTCTTCGCTCTGGTGTTGAGGCAAAGATTAGCGTTGAGTGAGTAGAAAAAATTAAATATGTAACTCCTTAATATGAACAAAATTATCAAAATTATAATTGAATTTTAATTTCAAAATTTTACTCAATTCCGCTTTCTCTGTCCTTTTTTAAATATAAGCATGCAATTGATGGAACCTATAACTGTCACGTAGAGTCCAGATACTGATATTTTAACAGGAAATTATAAAAAAGCAAATTAAAAATTACTTATATCGTTATATAACTAGTTTTTAACTACTTACATATAAAAAAGGGTAAAGAATCAACTTTAAAAAATGATACGAAAACACAGGAGTGGAATAAGATAGCGTCACACAGATCGTCGGGCTTACCCGTGCGTAATGCCAATTTTTCCTGAACTTAGGGCGCTTAACCATTGCCAGCTAAGCTGTAGAATTAATAAATAAAAAAATATGATAAATCCACCTTACTTTCTTAATATACTAATTACAATATACTATATTATATTTGTTTTATTTGTGCCATCAAAAGTGTAGTCAACGCAGAGCGGTCAAAAAGCATAGGCATCTACAACGTGTCAATCTGTTTGAAGCCTTAAATTATTAAATTCATATACTGTACAATACTTTTGAAACATTTTAATTTAAAATGTCATGTGAGTATAAACACACACACACACACACACACACACACACACACACACACACAAACAGTTTTTTCAATAAAAATATTATAAATATCATCAAGCTGTATCCCGCGTATAGAATGACAAGCGTACCTTAATGCTACGTTTCGTTTTATTACCAGAAAATAAAAATAATAAAAAAATCCTCCTAGTTAGAAAATGAACTCACAACGGTCGCGTTTATAACCCAATACTACACGACAAGCTCATGGAAAGATATAATAAATACTTATTTAGAAAACGTATAAAAATTTGAACGCAGCGGGACTCGAACCCGCGTCTCCTGGGAACCGACCAGGCGCTCTGACCACTAAACTATGCGTGAGAACGCATGGTTTAGGAGGAGGCGTGGGTTCGAGTCCCGCTGCGTTCAAATTTTTATACGTTTTCTAAATAAATATTTTTCTTTCCTAAGTGTGGAATAACACTTTAAAAATGATTAAAAAAGATATAATAAGCTAAAAAAGAATATTATCGCTTTATCTCAGCTTCCACTACTCGCCCTCACATAGTAGAGACACCGTGAGGGCCCTCACGCCCTTGAACACAAAGCTGACAAAACAAGACCTCCTTGCCGCCCTCGGGACGGCGGCGGTAGGCGGTACCACGCGGAGCGGTGGGTTTTAATTATTATTACTTGTTTTGTGGTGTTGCTTGTTTTTAGGGTTCCGTATCTCAAAAGGTGAAAACGGGAACCTTATAATGTTTATAAAATATATAAAATAAAGTAATCCTATAGAATAACTTTGTTGTCCGTCTGTCCGTTTGTCAAGACCATTTAGGTGTGGAACCTGAAATTAAATCAAATATTCAGATCTATTGTCCTTTGAAGCACAGAAAAAAAATTAAATGTGTGAGTCAATGCTATCAAAAATTACGAGCATTTATGTATCGATTTTGCTGCATTGTGTATGAAATTCACTTCCCATGGACATAACAGTTATAAAATGTGGCACGAAGTGAGAATTTACAATAATAATAAACAAACAAATCCGAATTGAGGCGCAGCGGCACGAAGTGTGACTGTAAAACCGACTGGTTGTGGGTTCGATCCCCACTCGAGGAGATGAAACATTTATTTAAATTTATATTTCCATTTCTTCGCTCTGGTGTCGAGGTTAAGCGCGGCGTTGAGTTCTGCCACTCAGTACGCAATGCCTCCAGAATTCGGCAGAAAGTGGGGAACGGAGTGTGTTAACACTAGGTTCCCTCTGCCTACCCTGCTGTGTGCGGGATACAGCGTGAAGCTGATTTTTATTTTTAACAAATCCGAAAAGTGGATATTGGTAGGTATTTTATAGAAACAAAAAACACTACAAACTTATATTTGCAGTTTATTTCACTCAAAATGAGTGCATATGGCCTCAATCTAAGTTTGTTAAATTTTATAAGTTCTACAGTTCACTTTCCGTTAACTTACTTACTTCGCTACTTTGAAATTGGTACGGAAGCCACGGTAGGCGAGTCCAACTCGCACTTAACCGGTTTTTTTTTAAATAATAAGGAAATTCGAATTTGTAAGTGACGCATGTATGTATATCCCACAGCAACAGAGTACGCAGAGGGAACCTGGCTACCTAGTGTTAAGACACTCCTTTTCAAGGCATTGCGTATTGAGTAAACACGATATAAATGATGCCCTACAATGTAATTTGAATCCACAACCACTGCGACAATTAGTTACACGTATCAACTGCGTCACTACGGCCTTCTTAATGAAGTATTTAATGATGATATTAGACGTGGTACTGTCGACAGATCGCGGGTTGTCTTCCCTTTAATTAAACATCTCAATGTTAAGTCAATTATCTGAACGGTTTCATGCAATAACATTAACATTTCTTTTTTCGTTGTCTCCAGAAAGTTAAGTGCTTAGACACTCCGTTTTTTTAATATTGCGTATTGAGCAGCGGAATTCAACGCCGCGCTTTGACTTGTTGATAGAGCCAGGATATAAGCATAAGTAATAGCTTCTCCATTGGGAATCGAACTCACCACTGTCGCGATTAAGGACGGTTTGCGCTTCGTAATATTTTAGTAATTTTCGTGATAGACAGAAAAAACTGTGATAAGTTATCATTTTTTCTCCATTTTGAACTTCGTGTACTCAGAATTAATATAAAATAGAAAGAATCTTATAATGTATTTATTATTATAGGGAGACCTCGGTTGACCTTCGATAACACAGTATTAAAGATACTTGAGGAAGGTCCCGGAGGTCATGTATGAAGAGGTTGAAGATAGTGGACGAGGCGAAAGAATATATACGTAGAGATCGTAGCGTTTGGCGCTACGTTGTAAACTCTAGGGATAAAGAGTGAAATTAAGTTAATTGATTTAATCGAATCCACAATTATTGCTCAAACAAATTCCTAATATATACTAATAAAAACGTTCCAATGATTGATTAATAAATAAATTAGGAAATACAAATATTAATTTAATAAAATGAAATATTTACTTAAATTTAAATTTCCATTTCTTCGCTCTTGTGAGGTAAGGCGCGGTGTTGAGTTATGCCATTCAACACGCAATGCCTCCAGAATTCGGCAGAAAGTGGGGAACAGAGTGTTTTAACACTAGGTTCCCTCTGCCTACCCTGCTGTGTGCGGGATACAGCGTGAAGCTGATTTATTTATTATATTTTTATAAAAATGTATAAATATATCGCATACCACCGTCCGCGTCGCCCAAATGAGACACGCGAGATTTATCTGCCCGTTACACAGACAGACAGACGGCGGGTGTGCAATACTGTGACGTAACGTCGTCAAATAAATCGCGAGGTCATAACGTGTTAATTATATACTGTTAAAAGTATATATATATAGTTAGGTGAAGAATAGGTAGAGGGAGACGCGTGTTGAGTGACGTAACTCAACACCACGCTTTATTTCGTATAGCGGGAAAATAAAAAATGTATATATTCATCCTGTTCTTTCCGTTGTATGTATGTAAATATTTCTGGTGATTCAAAGAATTATAGATAAATAATATTTGAGGCCAGTCGCGTTACAGTCACACGCTCGCGCCACGATGGTCTCAGATAGTCTATTTTTTAAATATATCCTAAATGAACCCTTTTTTATACTAAATAATTTATTTTTATGTTAAAATATAAGATTTAAGTACAACTAAGAGAATGTTATAAAACATTTAGCAAACAGCGCTAACTCCTGATGCTTTCCAAGATCATCCATCTCAAGAGAAGATTATGTAAAACTGTTCAAACTAATTTAACGTCTAGCCGTATGGAAATTGGTAGGAAACTCCACATTGAAGGTTAGTAGTGGTGTGTAGTGGGATTTGAGGATATCTGTTCTAAAATTGTAGATTTGAAGTTTGTTTGTTTGTTTGAATGCGCAAATCTCAGAAATTATACATTCAAATTGCATTTTCTTGTGTCAGATACTGTAATGTTACTATTAATCAAACTATAAATCAGCTTCACGCTGTATCCCGCACACTGCAAGGTAGGCAATAAAAATAACAAGCAAATATTTCATCTCCTCGAGTGGGGATCGAACCCACAAGCAGTCGGTTTTACAGTCACACAGTGTCTTATATGTGATTCAAAAATTTTTTTTCTATATTTCAAGAACTTCAATCATTTCATTTATATTAGTGAAAAAAAATCTAAATACATATTTCAGTTCAGTAAAGTGTTAAAATAAACTTGCAATATACTTACCATTTTGACGCCATATAAATGTAAAAGGTGAAAATTAAAAGTAAACATTTCATACCAACACGTAGAACGTAGAAAGTACATACCTGAGAAAAGAAACAAAGAAAATTAATGCCGACTTAGGCAAGTTTCACACTATAGCGCCAGTCACGGTTTGTTCTCGGTTTGATCTGAAGTTCTTAAAAATGTTCTTTGTGGGAAACAACAGAAGCATTCAAACTATCTTTCCGGTCAAGTTCCAGTCAAATAAGATATATAAGAGTATTTCTCATACAAGAATATGAGATTTGAGAACAGTCGTAGCGCAGGTGTCTAAGTGTGGCTGTAAGCGCTATAGGTTGTAGGTTCTATTCACCCTGATGGAAATGCAATGTTGATATTTTCATTTAAATAAAATACGTTTCTCCGTGAAACATAACCGTCTGTGTACTTTGATTGTGTTGTCTTTTTGCATAATATATGTACAGAAATCGGCTGAAAATGGGGTGTCCTAATGTTAGGTTCCCTGTTCCTATCGTACTGTGTGCAAGATACGTGACCCTAAAAAAAAGAATAAGAGATCGGACCAAAAAGGAACCGGGACCCACGCTATAGTGTGAATCCTCCCTTACACGATAACCAACTTGCAGGTCACGTCAAAGTCCACACCAAAAAATATAAAAAAAATGTAAATGCCGACTCAAGACATCGCGTGAGTTTGAGCTATTAAACTTTCTTACAGACTTGCTCATTTGATAGGAAATTAAAATGTAAATATAAAGTGATTTAGTAAAATTTTTGGTAATTAACTGCTGTTTTTGCGGATTTTAAAATCAAACTTATACTTTATTTATATATCATATTTTTATTTTTAAAGATCGATCTAACTAAACAAATTATGTAAATTATAAAATTTAAGTTTTATTGAATATAACTTGACTAGTTAAGTCACTCACCAAATCGGAATCTATTTTTATTTCTCACTCTCGCAATTAAAAAATCACTCCGTTTCTTTACTTGTATACTAAGACACTATGCAGTAGATTAACCATATTAACACTTTTTTTACTTTAGTGACCTTGTAGTAATTTCTTTGACGTTTAAATTTAGCTTCACGCTGTATCCCGCACACAGCAGGGTAGGCAGAGGGAACCTAGTGTTAAGACACTCTGTTCCCCACTTTCTGCCGAATTCTGGAGGCATTGCGTGTTGAGTGGCAGAACTCAGCGCCGCGCTTAACCTCGACACCAGAGCGAAGAAATGGAAATATAAATTTAAGTAAATATTTAATCTCCTCGAGTGGGGATCGAACCCACAACCAGTCGGTTTTGCAGTCACACCTCGTGCCGCTGCGCCACGACCGGCCTCAACGTTTAAATAATGAAATATATAAACTTCTTTTTCTCTAATTTTTGATTTTGACTTCCATACTATAGTAATGTGGATAGTGATGTTTTGTTTGTTAAGTTTAAGTAAGCCTTAGTGTGCTATTAAGATCAATTATAAGCTTAATTTATAAGATTAATTTGCAAAATTACAAGCGAAATTAAAACATTGTTATAGTTTTGTTATCAATAATAATAATATATAATAACATATTATGGCAGAGGACGGCGTAGCGCAGGGGCACAAGGGTGAGCGCGACGGTTTTGGGTTCCCCACTCGATGGAGTAAATTATTATTTATTCATATTTTCATTTTTTCGCTCTGGCATTAAGGCAAAAGCGCTGTGTTGAGTTCCGCCACTCAACACGCAATGCCTTCAGAATTTGGCAGAAAATAGGGAATAGAGTGTCTCAACACTGGATTCCCTCTACCTACCTGTTGTGTGCAAGATACAGCGTGACGTTAAAAAAATATATTATGGCAGTCTCCCTAATTATTTTTAGTGTAAAGTGTTAATTATTTCCTTAATATATCTAATAGAAAATAAAAGAACATTTAAAAATATAAGATTTTATGATTTTATTATTTACTTTACTAATCCAATTTTTTATGCAAAAAGTTTATGGGGTTACAAGGTAGAGGGCGTTGAGTTCCGCTACTCAACACGTAATGCCTTCAGAATTCGGCGGAAAGTGGGGAACGGAATAATCATAATCCGAACCAGAGTATCTTAACGATAGGTTCCCAGGTTCCCTCTGCCTATACTGCTATAGGCGGCAAAAACATTAACATACTAACACTTTATTCAACACAGTCTATTCGATACGTTTAGAAATCGAATATTTTGTCCTTAAAGTAGTGTTTTGTTCATTATAATATTTAGTTCCCAAGTTATATACACTTATCCATACATTCACATCCATACTAAAACACAAAGAATATATAAAAAAATTAAAATAATAACAAAAAAATATTTAAATCATCCCTACTAGGCGTAAATAGCCCAAAGTAATACAGGTCACTGTAAGAGATGCTCGGTTTGAATTAAAATTCATATAAAAATTGAGATGAGACAGCGTATGGTAAAAAGTCTTATGAATGTCAAAGTGAAGCTGATGGGACGCTGCGGGAGTAAGAAATTAACATATTACATTTAATAAAAACTAGTTTGTTCTTGGTTATCTTATGTTTTTATAAATTGTAGTGATAGAGTCGTTGGTTTTAGTTTTAAAATCGATGGGTTTTTTTTTAGATTTTTAGGTGTTCTTGTATATAACCTTAAATTCAATAGTAGAACGTAGAAAATAGTAAGTGTTGATAATATTATTATAGTAATTTGCATTTTAAAAAAAACCATTAATTTAATATTTTTTTACTATCTGTAACTTTTTTATTAGTTCAATATAATAACCGTATATATTTTATATATGGTTCTTGACCTATACTATACTATACGTGGTCACGCTGTTCGACATACAGCAGGGTAGCCAGAGGAGATCTAGTGTTAGGACACTACGTTTCCCCACACACCGACCAATTATAGATTTTTCGTTTTAAGTGATAGAACTCAATACCGCGCTTCTGCCCAGAGCGAGAAAATAAAATTAGTGGTTTGGAATTTTACTTTAATTTTAGTTATACGCTGAGCCGCTCCCACACGACTCCTTTATTATTTTGTATTATTAACAAACTTTTTTTTATATATATATTACAGACGTATTAATAAAAAGTTTTTTTAATAATTGTTATGTATGTAGCGTTACATAAATACACATATATTATATAGCAAAAATACATTATTTATAAACACTCTACGCAGCGTTGAATTCCGACACTCAACACGCAATGCCGCGAAAAATTCGGCTAAAGTGGGGAACGGAGTGTCTTAACACTAGGTTCCCTCGGCCTACCCTGTTAAATGCGGGATACATCGTGAAGCTGATAAAAAAACACAATATTTGTAAATATAGAGAAACGTTAGTTTATTTATTATTAACAAGCACTTCAAGCCACAAAGCACAGATCCAATATATACTAGATCCTATTACATAATTCAATAAGTACGCACACAGCACGACCGCAGCATGCCATACACTCGACACTAAATAATATTACCAATTTAGTTTATATATGGATATAATAATACAATTTAATAGTTTAATAATATATTTGAGGCCAGTCGTGGCGCAGCGGCACAAGGTGTGACTGTAAAACCGACTGGTTGTGGGTTCCATCCCCACTCGAGGAGGTGAAATATTTACTTAAATTTATATTTCCATTTCTTCGCTCTGGCGTCGAGGCTAAGCGCGGCGTTGAATTCTGCCACTCACCACGCAATGCTTCCAGAATTCGGCAGAAAGTGGGGAACGGAGTGTCTTAACACTAGGTTTCCTTTGCCTAACCCCGCTGATTTAAAAGTTATTTATAAGCCCAAAGTGATCGTTAATACGACTGTTGTGGGTTTGATTCCCGCTCGGGGGAGTAAATTATTATCATTTTCTCGCTCTTGTAAACGCGGCGTTTAGTTTCACCACTCAACACGCAATGCTTTCAGAATTCAGCGGAAAGTAGGGAACGAAGTATATTAATGACGAATAAAAAAGTTTTACACTAGATTCCTATTAATATTTCATTACACCAAGTGGGATATGAACCCACAACCGTCGCCACGCCACTGCGCCACGATCACCTCTAATGCTATGAACATTCTAAGCACAAATAACAATTTGAACCTCCACAACACACATGCCAGTCTAGACGCCAGCTATCTTTAATACCTAAGTGTATACTTATTTATT
>JAATLQ010022941.1:10856-28651 GCA_013421005.1 Heliconius erato x Heliconius himera | reverse complement strand
ATTAAAGCAGCGCATGCGTGAAAGTGTTTCAACGGGTAGGACTTTATGCACATTTATCATATTTATGTCAAATTACAATAAAATATACATATAATAAACTATATATAAACCTTCCCTGAGAAATACTCTACCTAATGGTGAAAACCGCATTAAAATCCGTTAGGTGGTTTAGAAGAAGATCGCTTAGAAAGGCCAGACAGAGACGAAATGCGTTCTTATTTTATAAGATATAGAGATATCATTTCTATTGTGATTCAAATATCATAAATATTACAACACTATGCATTGTGACGCAATTCCAAAATCAAATCCCACTCGGGGGAATATTTATAATACGTTAATTATATAAATCCCTTTCTGTTTATGTACGCTTAGATGCTTAAAATAACGTAACGGATATAAAGCGTTTTTCAAAAATAAATAGTGATTCAAGAGGAAGATTTAAAATTTAGATGTTAGAATAGTAAATATTTGTAATAAGATATATAAGTTAAGATATATAAGTTATAATTGCCCCGAAAAAAAAAGCATTTATTCAAGGCCAAAGCCCAGACACTCCCCCCTCCCCTCCCCTTCTAGAAAATATCTCTAGGTACACGCATAGCTAACAGCAGACTAGTATAGTAGACAAAACTTATTGGAGTGTCTAATCACTAGAGTGAGAAGATCCCTGCTTACTATGCTATAATATGCAAAAAAATATATATAAGTACATAATGATAAGTTCTTAACTCAAAGTATAACTTCTACGGTGTGTCAACTTCATATATTTATACATTATGATTGAGGATATGTGTATTTTAAGATTTTTTGTTACTTGTTGCTATTTACTTCCCAAATTAACAAAGCGCAAAAGATCAGAAATCCCAATTTCAAGCGGCCATAACAAATCAGTTGTACTGTACTTATACATACATATTTATAGAAATATAATTTAAATGAAAATTGAATGTTTAATACTTTTATAAAAGATCAGCCTTTATAACAACAAACATTCTTTCCTCTTCTCTTATAGAAGATCCCGACCGTCCGTGTCGTATAGCGTGCCAGGACGAGCGCGCGGCGCACCGCTTCTACTTGGTGAACGGGCAGGAGGGCTGGTTCCCGCTGGGCACCGCCTGCTCCCGGGACAACAGCTCTTATTGCGTTAGCGGTAAATGCCTGGTGAGGAATTGTTATTTATATTTAATTTAATTTATTTATTTGCTTGTACATTTTTTTCTAGGTTTATTTATTTATTCTCACTCCAAGAAATTAATTATGTAAAATCTTTAGGTATGTCATCGCTCTAGTAACAAGGCACAGAACAGCGTTAAGTTCCGCTACTTAACACGCAATGTTTCGAGAAATTGACGTAAAGTGTTTTTAACTTTCCGCCAAATTTTTGAGTCTAGCCACCAGAGCGAAGAGATGAAAATAATACACTCCTCCGAACGGAAATTGAACCCACTAGCGTCGCGTGTACAGTCAGAGGTTTGATGACTTTGCACCCTCCACCCTTAGCAATTCGGCGCGGACGACACGCCGCAGCCGGAGTCGCAGTTCACGCTGCCGCTGCGCGCGTCGAGGCGGCGGCGCGAGCTGCTGCGGGGGAGGCTCGCCGTGAAGGCCACGCTGGACCGGAGCCACCTGGAGGACATCATTAATAGGTTGAATTTGACAGGTATTTCCTTTTATATTGTCTGTTCATCATACTCGTCATACTTTTTCTAACTCAATATGAGTTAGGTAAGAAGCACCACCCCCAATTCACACCTTCTCCTCACCTCCCCCTCTCCCCCATCCCTGTACATCTCAGAAAATCTTCATCTCTCTAATTACTCTATTTTATTACCAACTTCAATAGTCAAACTTTGATGTACCAGGGGATATAGTAATATGTAATAGCGTGATTCGTCTTGTGTTGTGAATTCGATTCCTGTTCAGGGAACAAATTATTATCATTTCCTCGCTCAAATAAAAAAACAAAACACGACGTTTTGCGTAATTTTTAATATAAATGAAAATGGTGGTGAAAAAGCGTATGTACCAATAGATTCTTCTCTAAATGTCCTGCTCTTAAATATGCCTTTAAAATAACTATATATATTTAATACTTGAATTTTATACTTACAGATAAAAGAATCACCTACATCCAAGCAATACCTGAGAACATAGATTTGGATTTCAATAATCCCATACATATATCGCCTGAAGAGACCTTTTTAAGGAAAATACCACGACCAACTTGGGATTGAACGGGAAAAACTAAGAATATTATAAAAAATAGACTCGTTTTAACACGTTTTTAATAGATTGTCTTGAAATAAAATTTCAGAATCTTAAACTCAAGCCACTTCTAAATATTTTGTCATCATAATTGTACGTAGATTCATCTGATCTGAAGTTAGGTTTTCTGAACGTAATAAAAGTAAGAAAATTGAGGTCTGTCGTGGCGCAGGAGCAGAAAGTGTGACTTTAAAAGCGAAAAAAATTTATATTTCCATTTCTTCAAGCGAAAAAAATTTATATTTCCATTTCTTCGCTCTAGTGTCGAGGCAAATCGCGGCGTTAAGTTCTGCCGTTCAACACGCAACGCCTCCAGAATTCGGCAGAAAGTGGGGAACGGAGTGTCGGAAAAAAATTGTATAAAACGTGCGCTTTTTTTTTTCTTTTGAGATTGATACTTTTTCCTTTCCTGAATGTTTAAAAAAAGACTAAAAATAATTTGGAATTATTTTTATTCCTTCATCTTTATCTAGAGGTGCTCTTTTTTGGTTGTGAATATGTAAATACTAGCTTAAGTCAACAAATGTAATATTAATTAATGTGGTTATGTTTTATTTTTTATATTTCGAAATAAAATTACCAAAAATTGTTGAAAATTATCTTATTTCATTATATTTTTATGCGCAATTATTATTATAAATAAATATTTAAGTCAATTAAATGTTAATTTAATATAACATTATATCAAACATAAGATGACCAGTCTTTTTTATATTCCTATATTATTTTATTTTTAAAATAAATATACCTACACTTTTTTTTCAATTAAATAATAAAAAAATATTTTTGTATTTTTCTTTAATCCTTATCTCTATATTGTTTTATTAATCTATACTAATATAATAAAGCGAAAGAGTTTGTTTGTTTGTTTAAACGCTAAGATCTCTACGCTAAGATTTACTTTCTTTTTGTTTTGTATGAAAGCTACATTCTTCAGAAGTTCTATAGGCTAAATAACATTACGGTGTAAGTCGTAGTTAGCCTTAAATAACGAAATAATAATAATAAAAAACGTCATTAAATTGCTTTAAAATTGATTTAAGCGCGTGCGCTCTAGCTTATTATATGTCAGTACGTTGTATTACAAACGTATTCAATTCTATTAGATCTAAAACAAATTCCGCGACGCCATATATCTATCTCTTATAAAGAAGTGACAAAAAATATTTGAAAGTTGTAATATGATTGATATTTCATCCATTTTTATTTCACATGTGTATTAAAACTTACAAGCGAAAGTTATTTCATCATCAAGGAAATTTAATGTAGATAATCTTTGGCTTTTATAGCATGTCATTTGGACGTATACTTTTCGAGAAAATGTAAAATAAAAATAATTCTCTCTGCTCTGTTACGGCCGCAAGCCTAGGCTCGAGTCCCGCAGGGGGCGCCCTTGCCGCCGATGACATCCTCATACAACCAGGTAGTGTTCATGATTTAATATATGAATCTGTTGGCAAATGCAGCATAACAAAAGTATTATAGGTGGTATGTATGGTGTATTACAGTACCTTTCGTTTTCATTGCCAGTCGTGGCGCAGCGGCACAAAGTTTGACTGTAAAACCTTTGTTGGTGGTTGTGGGTTCGATCCCCACTCGAGGAGATGAAATTAAATTCTCGAAATTAAAAACTCGAGGAAATTTACTTAAATTTATATTTCCATTTCATCGCTTTGGTGTCGAGGCAAAGCGCGGCGTTGCGTTTTGCCACTCAACACGCTCAATGGCTCCAGAATTGGGTAGAAAGTGGAAACGGAGTGTCTTAACACTAGTTTCCCTCTGCCGACCCTGCTTTGTGCGAGATACAGCGTGAAGCTGATAGTACCTCATATTAGTAATTATATAAATACAAACATATTGAGGTGTACTATTTTATAATGACAGGTAACTACTGTTAGCTTGATGGTTGTGGGTTCGATTCCCACTGGCAATGAATTATTTATATTTCCTTACTCTGGTAACAGTTGAGTTGAGTTCTGTCACTTAAAGCGCAATATCTCGAAAATTGAGCGGCGCGCGGAGAACAAGTGAAGAGAGAGTGGTGAAGATAAAAAAAAAACAAAAACATATAATTTTGAATTATTTGTAATTAAATGTTAAATAAAACAAAGTAACCTAATAGCATAATCTATGTTGAGAAAACCTCGAATAATAGTTTAGTATTTATAGTAGTACGGCCGACGAGTCGTGGCTGCCATGAAGTTAGTTAGCTGTAGATGGCTACGCAGATATTTTATAAGATTTTTCAGCTTACTTTTATTTTCTTGCCCGCCCGGGTGTACATTGGTGCAAAACTTCATAAAACCTAACTATAAAATGGCCACGACTCATTGACCGCACTGTATATAGAGTTAATGCCTTATACTCTTCATTAACTGAAGTAATTTCCCTTGATCTGTGAGGAACCATTGCCAAAGCTTGCGGTAATTGTGTTTATCGCCGTTCTGAAATATTAAAAAAAAATGTTAATTTTATTTATGTAATAAAACATACTAATGGAATTAAAATTATTATAAAACATAATCTATATATTAATAATAATTAATTTACATAGATATTCTAATGAAACAACAAAGGCCGTCGTGGCGCAGGGCCACAAGTGTATGTAAAAGCGACAGTTTTGGTTTCGATTCCCATTTAATATTTTCATTCTCTCGCTCTGATAACGAGTCAAAGCGCGGCGTTTAGTTCCACCACTAAGCACGCAATACCCCCAGAACACCGCCAGAAATGGGGGACGGAGTTAAACGGAAAAAAAATACAGAAAAATAAAAATAAATCACTAACCTTAACACTATTAAATTCGCCACTAGTAAACACAACTTTAGCCTCTACCGCCGCCATCTCCTGCTTCAATGCATGCGTGATGGCGGACACGCCCCTGTTGTAGCAATTGGGTTGTTTCGTGCAACCATCCCATATGTATCCTTGAATTGAGTTCAACGATTTCTTTCTGTAAATAATTAGAACTATCTATTAATATATGCGTTAAAGAAATTATATTATTAATCTGAGTGTAAGTGCGACGGTTGTGGGTTGGATTCCCATTCAGCTTGTCACACCGTATCCCGCACGAAGGATGGTAGGCAGAGGAAAACTAGTGTTAAGGAACTCCGTTTCCCACTTCCTACCGAATTCTGGAGGCATTACGTGTTGAGTGGCAGAACTCAACGCCGCGCTTTACATCGACACCAGAGCTAAGAAATGGAAATATAAATTAAGTAAGTATTTCATCTCCTCGAGTGGGGATCGAACCCACAACCAGTCGGTTTTATGTGTGCCTTGTGTGTTGTGTTGACTGGATTCCCATTCAAAAGGATTAATTATTTAATGTGGCAAGCTAGACACCCGTCTTTATTTTTTTGTGATTCGAGTGCAATGACCTGCTTGCTGTGATTAAAGGGAAATAAGCGCGATGGTTGTTGAGTCGGTTCACACACTAGGAGATAGTAATTTTTATTTTCTACACTCTGGGAGTAAGAACAGTGCGGCGTTAAGTTCCGCCACTCAACACGCAATGTCTTTATACGACTGAAAAGTATAGAAAATAATATCTAATCTTCTTTATGTTTCAGAAACTTAAGTCTTGAGACCATTGTGGAGCAGTGGCACAGCATGCAACTGTAAACGCGAGAGGTTGAGGGTTCGACCTTTACTCAGGGGAATGAATTATTTAATATTAGAATGCCAATTTATATTATAATAAAAAAAAACTAAGTTTCTAATCTCCGGCATAAAAATCACAAGTGACAAGACACTCAAAACTAAAATAATATACAAAAATACTTACATTTTACACAAATCATGTTCCCTATTAACATATTCTTCATAAATATTTTCGTTTAATTCTTTTAAATTACAATTTAATTCATTATACAGTTTAATGGGCAGTAATATATCATTAGTAGGTTCAAAGCCAAATATGGATGTTAGTACATTTAATATAGTGTTAGATGATTGCAATTTTTTTTCTATATTTTCTTGTTCTGTACATATGTCGTTCATTGATTTCTGAAATGATATAAAAATGGAATATATAAATATAATTTGGTTTAATAGTTGATCATATAATGGATTTCATTATGAGGCCGAATGGCACAAGCATGCGTTCTACAGGTCGTTGGTTCGATTCCTATGAAATATTAAACATGTTAATATCCTCCTAATCTCCGCGGTGTCTTAATAGGAACGAAATGTCTTTAACAATAAATTGCTTCGGCACCTTAGCCTACGTGCGAGATACAGCGTTAAGCAAAACAAATACATATATAGTAAATATATGGGTTACGTTGTATTATTGATGGTTGTGGGTTGATTATTGTGATTTCTGCTTTTGTATAATATTTTTTTAGTATATTACCTATCCTCCTGAATGTGAGCATACATATAGGAATCTAGTGTCAAGATGCCGTTCTTCACTTACCGCCCGATTTTTACAATGCCATGTTGAGTGGCGGAACTCAACGCCGCGCTTTGTCTTGCTAGAGCGGAAAAATTAATCTTATTTTAATATAATTAAACATTAATTTATTAACATTTTTAATATTTCTATATACTTACAACTCTATTATTAACAGCATCGACATTTTGTATCTGATACAACCTCAAGTGTGATGCAAAATGGGTCAATTCTTCCAAAACCCTTAGTTCTCTCCGCAATGCTGTATACAATATTCTATCTATTGATAAGGCTTCTTTGGTTATTTGATATAGAAACGATATATCTTTGTAGATTTGCCTGAAATAATATACAGTGTTTTTGTCAGCACCACTTTAAATGAAACCATAATTTTAACTACTCTATAAAAGCCCAATACAATAAAAAAAATCCACAAATGAAAAAGTGTTTTTTTTTCAAACAAAACAAATAGTAAAATTATCGTTAAATAAAACGCCATTTGTCAAGTACGACGCACGCATACATAAACCTATCAAAGGGAAACCGCCGCATATGCCTCATTCCGAAATCGAGTCGTAGGTATTGGCGGCAAAGTTCAAAGTTGATTAACCTTTAGTAATATTTTTGTAGTAGTATATGTTTACGTTATTGATATCTATGCGTAACTGCATCACACGAAATATAGGTATAGATAAACATGGTGAAATGAAAAAAAAATCCTACGTGTAAACTGTTGAGGCATTTTGATTAATTTCTTTTGATACGTGTTTAAAATATTTTATCCTATATACTGTTTCCGTAAAAGGAGCGCTGGCGCTTCCACCCTGTATATAAATATGGGAAGCAAAAACTTTGGACCTCTTTTTACGATAATTACGCGGCCGGAGGGGTATGAAATTTGGCACGCCTACAGTTTATATGTAAGAGAAGTGCAGAACGCTAATATTTTTCAATAATAATGCTCATAAATAGCATCAAATCAATAAATAAAACGTACACGATGCTGTTACTGAAAATAGGCAATCTAATATGAAGACAAAGCCACTCGAGAAACTTGGCAGGAAGTTCCCCTTTTCAGACTATCTTAAGACAAAAATGCTCTAGCTTCCTTCCACGTAATGTCTAAAAAAAATTGATGGTATATGGGAATGGGATGGGAAAACAGAGTGTCATAACACTAGTTCCCTCTGCCTGAACTCTGGTGGAACTAAAAAAAACTCACTCTCGAACCACCAATGCGGATTTAGCAGTAACTTCTATAGCTGAACTAGTTCTCCTTTCCACGTAATGTCGTATCGCATTTTGTAATTGCTGATCCATTATGGCTTCTTCTTGGTCTAATATTTCTTTTGCACTTTGAGCTTCTATTGTGCATAAACTGTAATGCGAATTTTGAGATTAGTTTGAGGGATTCGGGGTTAAATTATTTATTTGAATTAAGGACTTTTATTTACCACGAACGGCCCCAGTGCGGCTACGTCCGCTTGAAATATACGAATATTTACGAAAAAATCGGCCAAGCGTTTTCTTTTTGCTCTTCTGCCTTCTGCTCTTTCAATTTCAGGATTGTGATTGGGAAATACATATAAATTTTAATAATGTGCCACTGCGCCACGATGGCCTCATTAAGTAATTTAAAAAAAAATGTATTTAAAGAAAAATATTTAATTGTATAGTATTTAGGTAGCCGGTAAGTACACGTGCACGGCAAGCGCAGTTTCGAATCCACAACTATCGTATGTACATACAAATACTGTAAAAAATGTATATAGATGTGTTTCTACGAGGGTCCAGTATTGAAGGCTTGTCCGAATTCATGGCATTACATAATTAAGGAGCGGAACTCAACGAGGCGGGAAATATTTAATACGCCTTTTACCAACGTGAGGAGACAAAACTCACTCTGGTACTAGTTCCATCACTCAACACACAAAGCTCGAGAAATTGGCGAAAAGTGGTAGAAGGATATGTGCTGCTCCCAGGTTCCCTTTGCTTACCCTGCCACGTGCGTGCACAGAGCGTGAAGCCAAAAAAACATATTACTTACGTTATTTGACTGGGATGTACATCATTATAGTTAGAAATGAGTGATAGTTTAGCTTGTTCTCCACGAAGGTCGGCTTTAGTTTCTATATAACCGGATACAGCGTCTGATAACCTGAAAACAAATAAAAAAATGAAATGAATCTGTTTTATTTTATTATCTCGAAGGCCGGTCGTGGCGCAGAGGCACAAAGTGTGACACTTTAAAAATGTTTAAAAATATTTAAAAAATAGTATTCTCCCTTGCCAAACGATAATTCTTAGTTTCTTAGTTCTTTGGGTAGCGGAAATTTGTAAAAATCTATCTACAGAGATACTAACAACATAAATAAGTTGTTACAAGCGTATAAAAATTTCGACGTGGCTTGGCGAGAACGTATGGCTTAATGGTCAGAGCGCCTTGTCGGTTTCCAGGAGGCGCGGGTACGAGTCCCGCTACGTTCAAATTTTTATACGTTTTCTAAATAAGTAAAATCTTTAAAAATTATATTTAGGAAATTATGTAACATTTGAAAAATTGCTGCATGCATTGTATGTAGCCTGGTAGGAATTAATAGTTTCATAACAGCACATAAGGCTGCCAGAGGATAGTGGAACAAGCATGTGACTTCGATTCGGTTGTGGGTTTGGTTCATAAAAAATATATAAATTTACCACTCCTCCATATTCTTGGCTTCATAGAGGGCCATTCTCAAATCTTCATCATTGGAATTATCATTTTGTTTCTGCATAAACTTCTTAGATGTGAACAGGTCGAAATGTGATTTGAACAATGCCTGAGATTGTCTGTACAACTCTAGGGGAGCAAATGTGAAAAATCTTTTTGCCGTTTCCTGAAAATTTAATGTTTATAATAAATGAGGTGGGCACAAGCGTATATACTGTTAACGAGATGGTTGTGGATTCGGTGAAGAATCTCCTTGCTATTTTCTGACATATTAAGGTTGGTGTACTGCCGTGAAGCAGTGGGACTGTTTCTGACTGTAAATATGATAGTTGAGGATTTATATTTCGATGGCTAAATATATTTAAATATTCTCCTTTTTTACACACAACTAACAACTGACTTTTTCAAAAATTGCTAAATATATTTTACGACGGGGCTCTCTCTGCCTCACCTGCTGTGAGGAAAAACTGAAGCTTCTTTACTGTGGTCTTAAAATATCATTTGAAAACAAAATAACATTTGAAACAATAAGATAATCTCAGGAAATATGGGTTTAATTTTTTTTCATATTGGATAGTTTACCAAGGAAGGCTATAGGCTGTATTACATCTCAGAGGACTGAGTTACTTCCCGCACTAAGAATGATAATATGTGTCAGATACAACTTTTAGTTATTACCATTTTAACATAAAGACGAAGTCTCACAAAAAACTACTACAGTATAAAGAATATTACTAATTTATTACTATTTTAAAGCTATAGAGATACAATTATAAAATAAACTATTCTAAATAACTCACCTTATCCTCACTACAACTGGCATATACATTTAAAGTATTAGAAATAGTATTCATAACATCATTTGTAATACTTTCTACATGCTCCGCCAATTGTAAACATTCTTCACTGACTGTTGCTTCATCTTCAGTACATTGTGATTGAGCTGCACTCAACTTTGTTATGTCTAGAGTTAAATATTCCTTAGTTTGCCTTGAAATTTAAATACACTAACACTTAGCTCTTATTTTGGTAAAAATAAAAATATGACATACAAAAAATGCCTCATATACGTGAATAAGAAACCAATAAAGGCCATAGTAGTGCATCTGACTGTAAACATGATAATTATGGATTCGATTGCCGCCCAGGGAAGAGATCATCATCATTTCCCTTGCACCAGAAGATAAAATAAGACATTAAAAGCAACACAACTATGTGTTGGCCCCAAATGTGTTGTTTTTTTTTTTAAATTTAGACTGAAAGCGGAGAATGGAACTGCCTACCTTGCCATGTGTGGAATATAATATGAAAATAAAAAAAAGTAAAAATTCAAAAATGCACATACTCATTTTCTATAAGCAGTTCCTTTAATATTTCCTCATGTTTCTCAAGCATGCTTAATCTTTCTTTCTGCATGCTTATGTCTAGCTTCATATCTTCTATAGCATCCTCATCTCCCGGTAGGCACAGGCCTTGAAATTCATTTTGTATGGATGAAATTTGCCTTTCTAATTTATCTAACGGCAGCAGTTTCCCTTTCTTTTCTATTTCAGCATATCTGGAGATTAATTATAAAACAATATGTAATGTATGGAAAATAAATTAATTTTAATTAGTAACTATGTAAAATAACAAGAACAGAGTAAAAAAGTGAAACACTTGGACAAGAAGTTTTAATATAAAACCAAACAAATCAACAAATCATAAATGAAATTATGATTTGTTGATTTGTTTGGTTTTATATTAAAACTTGCGACTTACATAGTTTAGCCGGCTTAAACTTATTGTTATATTATAACCAAATTATACAAAATTGCGGAAATTGGCGAGGCAATAGTAGGAGAATTATATTTTATTGTACAATCATTTATGTTCGTCGTCCATTAATTTGTAATATATGGATTGACAGTCCACCAAAGCAAAAGTATATTCATTTTATACTCTTACTTTGGTGGACACAAATATACGGTCATATTTTCTTTTAAAATAATAATGTGAACAATTTAAACTTGGTACATAAATTTAGTCCAAGAGCCTTCAAAGATCAATGAATTAAAATAGATACATAAAAATCACAACCTGCACTCTTCCCAATCATATAACGCGTTATTATGATCCAAATTATTATAAATCCATCGCAAGACCTGAGAAAAATCTGGATCATTAAGCATCCATTCAAAAGATTTCTTGTAGGTTTCTACTCCAAGCCCATGTAAAAATGGTACAAAGTCTTCATCTCTTATATCATTTATATGATTCATTTTGCACTAAATTTAGTTTAGTGGATAACTAAAATAATGTGTATTATGTTGTTTTAATTATTATTTACCGTTACAAGTTTACAATTTTGAATTTTCAAATGGCAAATGTCTATTGACTTTGACATTTCTAATCTAATTAATTGTTATGATAGTATATGTACAGACAGATAACTCTTGACTCAAACTTACATATGAAAAAATAAATAAATATATCTATTATATTATATAAAAATTACACCTTTTTATAATCTTTTTACTTTTATTTTATTTTATTTTAATTTCCTTAAATGACTTTGCAGCACAGATTAAAAAAGTACAGATAAATGTTGATATACTGCTACATAAAGATGTCGTTACTAGCAACTTTTTCTGTTTTGCTGAATAAAAAACTATTGTAAGAACATAAATATTTAATTTTTACGATAAAAAAATAATTTAAGTAAGTGTAGTATATAATATACAATATCATTAAAGCGTTTCGTTATAAAATATTTTTAATATACTAATGAACGCGCAGGAAATAACTTTAATAATATATTGATAACGTATACTTACAATATTTCAAAAAGAAATGATATTTATGTATTTTATAATACAAAGTAAGAATATGTAAACAAATATATTATTCAAACTAATAACATTATTACATCCATCGATCTGTCTGATAATGAGGGTAGTAAATCATTCCATTCGTGTGACATAAAGATGGAGGAAGATAGCGATTGGGCCATTAGCCAATCAGGGCCCCTTCGTTTTGGGTACCTCGCACTTGAACTGACTGAAGTTCAAGGTGAACTGATATTTTGGAGCTACATATTTTTTTATTCATTTAAAATGATTAGTTATTTTAATATTATATATAAGATCTATATAAAAATAATATGAAATAAATAATATTAATATAAAATATCTAAAAGTAAAAATAATACATTACTTACTTTTACATTTTTTTTTAATGTTATAGGTACTACCTACCTATAATGATATTTTTTTTTCAATTGAAAAGAAAACCTTTTTTAATCTGTTTCAATCAATTTAAACTAATAATTGTCAATTTTGTTTTCCCGCCATTGTTTTTGCACTCGAAATAATATAGAATTAAATTAATTTGTAAGTGAAAAATAAGACGCTGTATAAAATTTTATTTGGGTAAGTAAATGTGTTTTTTTCTTGTAGCATAAAGGCAACGGCAATTGTATAATTTTATTTTATTATTAGACACATTTTACATTATTTGTAAAATGATAAATATAATGCCTTATACAAGCGCGTCCCACTGAATTCAAAGTTTCAATTATGTAGGTATAACGTAAGGATTTACAAGATTTTTTTAATTTACATTTATTGAATATTGCACTAGGGGAAGTTTTGGAAGGAAAGTTTGTATACTTATACGTACTTGCCTCCCAAAACATCTTACCTCCCAATCTAATAGACAAATTATTTTTTACAATGTTATTAAATGTAGGTACTAAATATACTAAATAATGAAAACGTGCTAATTATACTTAAAGTAGATAGTTAATTAAGTACATAATAAACGAATATATGTAAACAGGTCATGTATATAATATATTGGATAAATATAAACTTTCACCAAATTCGCCATAAATAGTTAATAATTTTCTACACTCGACATTAAAGTGGTTAGGTCAACAGTCAAGTTCTTAAAATCAATCAGCATAATAATATTTGACCTCTCTTTTGAACACATCTTTGTGCCACTCCTTTCTATTGCGGTGTATAAAGACTTAGTTGATTCTGCAGTTTTTTTTGCAATCACTTATGTACATGAGCGTGATATCATAGAGTAATTAATTTATAGAAATGGTATAGGAGCATAAAGTTCGTTTCGTTTCTGTTTGTTTCCGCGTAAATATTGTAATTTTTTTGCGAATTTACAGAAATTCTAATGTTAAAATATTTTGATTCTTAGAACAAAGATTACGAGTAGCGGTTGAGTAGCGCCTAAAACCTGCTGTAAAATGCTAAAAAGCTTAGGTTTCAATAAGTATTTAGAATGTACTATTATTTATAGAACCAAAAAATAATATATATATTTCTTTAGCCTCATACCTAATCTAATCTCGTTTAAGGTAGCCCGACAGCGCGGAGCGCCAAACGAGCCCCTGCATTCTGTATCTTTCGCCTCGTCCACTGTCATGAACCTTTTCATAGATGCCGTTTAGGCGTCGTCATGCTTTTTACTTGATCTTCCTCATTTAAAGCCGACATTGTGTTATCGACGGACAACCGAGGTCTCTACCTGCCTCTCTTAACTCTCACTCTTGCTTCATAAGTCTCTTTTGCTATTCCATCATCATATATTCTCTCGACATGCTCAAAGAATAAAATAAAACAAGCATCTACCATTTCCAGTATAAATTATCTATCAAGACACATATGCCCACTCAATACATAATAACAGTGAATAGACGCCACTCACTATAGCAATGGAGTGTTGTGGGCGTACGCTGTTAACTTTGCTTCTGTCAACTGCTGACTGTGCTTTCTAATTGCGTTTCCATTGGCTAACGTTATGGATATCGTTAAAAAGGTATAAATGAATGTTATTATTTATATTTGATTATTATTACATTCATATTGTATCCCGCATTTAGCAGGGTAGTCGAAGGTAACCTATAAAAGTATATGAAATAATAGTATTAAGATACCGTCCTCCACGTGCCGCTTATATCTTTAAGACATTTCAAGCATATTGGCAGAACCCAACGGAACGCTTAGTTTCGTTACCAGAACGAGGAAATGAAATATAGTTTCTCATTATCACTCAATACTTCGAGAGGGAATCGACCCCACAACTGTTGTGCCCCGTAAACATTTGTTTTTCATTTCGTGTGAGCATTTTATAATTGTTATATTTAGTAAAGAATGCATTATTACAAGTTATAATAATTTTGTATTTCTAAATGTCACAAAGTATTTAAAAATATACGTTTACCAATAATGCTAATGGAAACAGTGCCATACAACGTTAGGAAGTGGGCGACGCAAAGCATCCTTGACAGTCAATAGTCGCTAGAAAAACAATACAGCACGTCTCATACAGTTTTACCTACTTTGACTAGCCTTTTTTTTATTTTAGTTACTAACTAAAATATAAAAAAAAACGTTTTAGTTAATAACTAAATTATGTTCGCAAAAAATATAAATTTAAGTTAGTGACTAATTTTCATTTAATTATCATTATGGCACAGCGGTACAAAGTGTGACTGTAAAACCGACTGGTTGTGGGTTTGCTCCCCACTCGAGAAGATGAAATATTTACTTAAATTTATATTTCCATTTCTTCGCTCTGGTGTCGAGGCAAAGCGCGGCGTTAAGTTCTGTCACTCAACACGCAATACCTCCAGAATTCGGCAGAAAGTGGGGAACGGAGTGTCTTGACACTAGGTTCCCGCTGCCTACCCTGCTGTGTGCGGGATACAGCGTGAAGCAGATTTTTTTTTGATCATATTTAATTCATACTCCAATATTGTAGGTACCTATTGCCTTTTAATATATTTTTCTTATTAATTACATTTAGTGTGGCCGTCGTGGCCCGACATATGACTGTCAACGCGACGATTGTTGGTTCTCCCACTTCCAAGAAGACACAGCCCGTCGTTTAGTTGCGCCACTCAACACGTAATGTCTCGAAAATAGGGTGTAAAGTGGGGGAACGAAGTAAATATTAGGGAGCTCTACCTACCCTGCTTTATTCGGGATGCAACATAATGATAAAAAAACTACTTTTTATGAGAAAGATGTTAGTAAAACATCCTTATTGCTTTCTCATTTTAAAGATATCTTTGATATTTTTTAAAATGTTCATATTTGCAATACCTATATTAAAACTCGAAACTTTTGTGTCAATATTTAGATACCTATATATAAAAGATAAATTCGCATAGTATATTATTGTTTGTAACTTGATTTATAGTGAACTGTATGCGAAAGGACTATTTACGAACTTTAACTACGTCTACTGCGATATTTAAAAATGCAAATAGGTGATTATTTGCATAACATTTGCGATATAATAGTTTAATAATTATCTTCTTTTAGATAACACTAGGTATGTCATATACATAAATATGTATATAAAAAAATTAAATAGAAATGCAGTGGTTGTTTTAACTATTTTTAGTTAAAGTAATCAATGATTCAGGATGTTGGTGTATGTCGAGATGGCAGTTTGTTTATAGACGTAGAGTTCAAGAGCGAGCTTTAAATGAATGGAGTGGATGAGTAATTTTTTATTCTTATATTTATAAATTTATAAAAAAAATATCTATACTTATAATAAATCTGTAGAAAAGTCGTTTCTGTACATTGAAAATATAAAAAAAAAATGCCAGGGTGTTAAAGGATAATTAACAGAATCCATTTCCAACATTTTTGGAATTTTTGTCTGTTTGTCTGTTTATGTAAACACGTATCACGTAAAAAGTACACAATAAATTTAAGCAACTTTTATACATAAAAGTTACAAATAAATCAAGGTAGGTTTTAGTGTTTATTTCATTGTAATCGCTTCACTCTATCAAAAGATATAAGTATTTAAGTTTTCAAGAAGTTTATATTTGAGATAGTAAAAAATCGATACAAGAACGATATCTATTGACTAATAGTAGGTACTAACGAATCTTGATAACGCAAAAAGCATTCTGTGGAGTTAAACACTAATTACGACGGGAGGAATATCAATAATTTGAATACTTTAACACAACATCGTTTTCGGTTAATAATTTTATGTTAGGTGAAATTTAACATAAAAATATCATTTTTAAACTGTCCTTAATTTTAAACCTAAATAGATGGTGCATTTAAATAAACGGCGCATCTAAATAGACGGCGCTTTGCATAAAAAAAATAGTTTGGAAAGGTTACTGCTACACTCTTTCAAAAAATAATGTACTTAAAGTTTTAAAGATATTTATATTTGAAAAAAAAAGAAACATACGCAATGATATCTATTGACTACATATGATAATGAATGTTGATAACGCATAAAACATATTGTTGAGTTATTATTTGCTAAACGTTAATTACGTCGTGTAAGTGTAATCTATACTTATAATAAATTTAACATAAACATATTAGTATTTTTTTAACAATATTCGAATGGTTACAGTTCAATTGTAAGTCCAATAGATGGCGAAAATTACCTTCGTTACAGTCTAGCTTAATTCGTAATTATTAAACACAGTGATAAAAAATGATTTAATATTCAAAGAAATGTTTTGAATAGGTTCTTCAGTCCGTTCGTTCGTTTATGTTATTAATATTTTTTAAAAAAATGTATAAAAAAATAACTTATGGGAGCAAACTAAAAAAAAAATCTCAAGAAAAAAATGCTCTAACACTGTTAATAAAAATATCCCGCAGTATTATTTCATAACTTACCAGCGACACGTAACGGCATTGCACTATTGCACCTGTATGTTGCATGTATGTATGTATGTGCCAAGGATATTTTAGGGCACAAAAACACCTCAAAATCCTTTTAAGATAACTTTGTTGTTTGTCTGTCTGTCAAGAGTATTTTGTACAAGATCGCTTAAAGGTTAGATACCTCAATGTTCAAGTCTATATTCCCTTAGAGCACAAAAAAATCTATCTTCTATAGTTTATGCATCCCGTTGATACACAATTACGAATTTTGTTAAGAAGTTAAAACATACGGCACGTATAAAGGAAAATTCCAAATTTATTTTTCAAAAATTGACAACTTTTTGTATTTGTGTCACAGAAAAAAACTATTAGGTACAAATTTTAATCTGTACTTAATTTGATACAAAATGACAACTTTAATAAGTTATTCTTTTGGTGTATCTCCATTCTTGAAACTGGTACGAAACTCTCGGGTCATGAGTACGACTTAAACTTGACTGAAAATATTGATTATTTCATACATTATATAAAAATGCCTAAAAACGTGCTTTCTATGTATATTCTGTATACCAATTATATATTTACTTAAAATATGTGACTAATTTAAAAACTGTACAGGAGCTAATATAAGTTATTTTACAAAGAATATAGTGAATACTTATCCAAATAAATAAATTAATAATTAAGGCTGTTTGTAATATCTCTATTTCTTAAATGAATAATCATCTAATTCAAGCGGGCAAAGCCGCGGGCAGGCCGC